>VZTN01033429.1:46929-67825 GCA_013400515.1 Erpornis zantholeuca | reverse complement strand
TCTCTTAACCTTATTAACCATAACTTAATAGACAAAAGCCAGTTTTACCTTTGGCCGTTTATAACACCAGACATAATGTCTGCTTCCCGGAGAGCCCCTGAAGCTGTGGTGCCACTTCAGAGAGAGAATACTGCTTCCTTCAGGTTTGTTGGGCCAGAGCCAACCCACTTGGTCCTGAGGAAAGCCCAGTGGTGCAAAACCTGGGTGTGCTTGGAGCTAAACAGGGCCCTGCTGAGTCCAGCAGTGCTACACCCACCCAGGGCAGGAGACAGAGCCAGGAAGGTGAGAATGGATCTCTTCCCACTGCAGAAGGCATTCCTGGCTCTCTCATTTGGGGAGGTGGAACAGACCAACCCCCTTTGGAAAACTGCTGCTGTAACAGCCAGAGTGGAGCTGACCAGGTGACCCCAGCAGGGAGGAGCAGTGCCACATCTGATCCAGGCCCAGCTCCCACACCACCTCCTCAAAACTGCCTGGCTCAGAGGCACCACAGCAGAGCTGCTCACTGACACCCCCCTTGACCAGGGCACAGCTTAGGGCTTCACCTCTCCTCCCTCGTGAAAAATGAGGTTCACTCTCCTGGTAAAATTTAAAAAGTTTAATAAAGGGTTTAAAAACAAAAAAAGAGGAGACAGAAATAAAGCAAAGGGTTAAAACAGCCAGGTAGCACCGCTGCTGTCTTGGAGCCACTCTTTATATACCTTTTCTATTACACAAGCCTGTTGCATATTCATAGACCTTTATGCATATTCAAACTTTTCTAAGAACCAATTTCCATATCCCAGGAACTATTCAGCATAGCCCCTCCTTGGGCCTGCCTTTTAGAGTGTGCTCAGTTCTTGTCTGTGCTTTTTATTATCACCTCCAGCTTGGGTCTTGGTCCATACTTTCCACAGACAGTAAGTGTTGGTAGTTGACACATCAGCAGCAGGGTCCCTATCATATGTTCACTGGATGTTATCCCAACCAAGCAAACAGTTCAAGCATACTATCAGCTGTCACCATTTCCATGTCTAAGTTTTGTTAACAGCAGAACTAAAAACTATATCCTTACAGCAGAGCTAAAAACTATATCTTTACAGCAAAGTTATTTTAACATTATACATGTAGCATCCATTTTAATATTTGTGGAAAGGCAGTGTTATAATATGTGTTTATAACACTCAGCTGCTGTTCAGCAGAACATGTCTGGGTTGAGGAAGAGGTTTTTCTGCAAATTGTTCTTCCTAGTCCTGCTCAGAAGTGTGGGAACAAAGCCCCAGGTACAGGCTGGGGCTGAGGGATGGGTGACCAGTCCCCCAGGACCAAGGTGACCATGGTGCAACCTCGTATCATGTGACAAATCTGCACCAAGGCAAATCTCGGAATGTGTTCAACAGCCAGACATTAACCTGTTCCCAGACAGGGCAGGGGAGACCAAACTCCTGCAGAGGCTGTCCCAGGGCCCAGTCTGTGCAGCTGAGACCTTGCTGGGATGGACTGGGCAGCAGCAAAGGCCAGGTTTGGTGGCAGCTGAGAGCCCAAGTGTTGTATCTCAGCACCTCAGACTTGGCTAGGTGACACCCGTCTCTGCCAAACGCTTCTGTAGGCACCAGATCTTTTAATTAGCAGCTTCTCCAGGTTAATTATTTTTGGGAAATGCTCCAGGCTCTGAATGAAAACAGTATTTTCCTAGTACAATGAGGCTCCTCTCCTTCCTAGCAATCATAGTAGCAGCAAGGCTTAGGACTGGCGAGAGCCTCTGTGGGATCCAAAGCACTCAGCAAAGGGCAGGGATCAAATGCCATCTCCATCCTTTGGAAGGGGAAACTGAGGCCCTGGAGCTGCTGTGCCTGTCGTGCCCAACGAGGCTGTAGTGCCTGTGGTCACTGCAACAGGCTCACCCTACACATGTAGAGTGCCCTTGTCACATTCCCAAAGGTGTGGCTGTGCTGAGGTGGTGCATGAGGCAGGGATGGCCTGGAACCCTGCAGCACTCCTGGGGACACAGAGAATCACAGAATCATGGAATGCTTTGGGTTGAAAATGGCATTAAAGCTTATCTTGTTCCTGCCCCTGCCGTGGGTGGATCAGCTTTAAGATCCCTCCCAAACCAGTCAGTGTTCCTGTGACTCTTTTCTCTTACTCTCCTCTTGTGTGCAGGGGTGGTCCCCCCTTTCCCAGCAGCTCCCCCCATGTTTGGCTGCTTTAATCCAGGGTGAAATCCCAGAGGGTGTGAGATGCTGAGGTCTGGCAGTGCCTCTGTGCTCAGCCCCGTGGAGGTCACCCATTCCCTCTATTCCTCGGCCAGGACCAAATCCCTTCCTGTTCCCCAGGACGTAGGTGTGTGCAGAGCCTTCTCTCTGCTCTGTAGGTGGCTGCACTCCTGAGCAGTTCCAGACCATGGTGGGTCCCAGGAGTGGTGTCACGCTGTTTTCTGGGAAACATCCCCAGTTCCATGGGCTGCTTCATCCTAGCAGGAATTCCCTCCCCAGAGGTGGCACCTCCTGGATACCTGACAGGGCTGGGGGGACAAGTTTAAGGTAACTGTGAACCTGCGAGCAGGGCATCATCCCAAAACTTGGCCCTTCTGCACAGCAATGATTTAATGTCACTGGGGAGCAGGGGAGACCCAGGGATGGAGCAATTCCTGCCTCTCCAGGGGCCCTGAATTCCTGATGCTAACAGGTTGCTTTTGTCATGATTTCATGCCTCTGCCAAGCCCCTACGTGAAGCAGTGCAGCAATACTGAATTCTTCATAGAACTTATCCTCGAGCTGCCTTAATCAAATGCTGTGTTAATTGCTCTATGCATTGAATGGCCCCTCTCTAAGATCTCGTTCATTAATGAGCACGAGTCTGTGGATGTTGTTTATAGTCATATAATCAGAAAGCCATCAGGAGGTTTGTGGCTGAGCGATTACAGGGCTCTGAAATAACGAGGGCCTGATTCCAGGATACACTTCCCTATGCCCATTCCTGCCTGTGGGAATCATGGGATCATTCAGGTCAGAAAAGACCTCCAAGATCATCAAGTCCAACCTTTGACCAAGCAGCTCAGGCCCACCAAACCACAATGCCAAGTGCCACATTTGCTTGTTGTTTGAACACTTCCAGGGATGGCCACTCCACCACAGGCTTGTGCCAAGGCCTAACCAGCCTTTCAGCAAGGAAAGTTTCCCTGATGTCCAACCTGAACCTCCCCTGGCTCAACATGAACCAGGGGCTCATTTCCCCTTGTCCTGTCCCTCGTTCCCTGGGAGCAGAGCCTGATTCTAGCCTCCCCTCAGGTCACTGTAGGGAGCAGCTCCAGTGCTCATGGCCTCCCAGTGTCAGAGGGATGGGAAGACCTTGGTGGTGTCAGGTGAATATCCCAGCACCCACTCTTCCCAGAGTTGTGTTTCCACATTCCCACATTCCATTGCCAGGGCTGCAGCTATTGGGGAAGACTGACAGGGGTGTCTGGAGCTCTGTCCATGCACTGCTGGGCACAGACCTCACCACCTCTACAGGGATAAACCCAAAGTCAGAAATTTCTGCCTCATCCCCTGGGAGATAATCAAGATGCTTTTAATTTATGCAAAACTCTTGAGAACTGAAATGTGTGAAAAATGGTGGTGTCCTGGGTTGTCCTGGTGTATTCCATCACCATCTCCATGAGCTGTTGGAACCAGGTGGGGCAGTGCTCCCTGCCTCCTCCCTCTGGGCTATCTCCTGTTCATGGCCCAGCAGTGCTTGCCCATGGCTCACAGATAACTCTGGGCTATCTCCTGTCCATGGCCCAGCAGTGCCTTAGCTCAGAGCTCACCATCCCATTGTGAGAGGTTCCACTCAGAGGGAGGAACCAAGCATTCCATCCTGGATATGAGCTGAGATTTTGAACACCACAGACAGCCTCTACCTATTGGATTCCCAGAGGACAAGAGCTACCACAGGACCTTCAGGTGAAGACCAGAGCCTACAGGATCACTGCTTCAACAGGACCACTTCATCTGGGCTGCTCCCACCACCCTGACTAACAGGGTGTCAGGTTGTATCCTGACTCTGTCAGTGTTCTTGCACTATTGCATTTATTCTTTTATTTAAATTGTCCTATTAAATTATAATTCTGACTTGTGATCTCCCACTGGTTTGTTTTCAAACTAGTACACCCTCTACTGACCTTGCCCACTCCTTGACCCCACTTCTGCACGTGCACTGTGCGTTGCATGGTCACCAAGGACCAGAGCAGGAAAATGTGCTCCAGAAAGGAGCTGGCCCAGCTCTGGATAGCCCTTTTCCAGCCCCTTTCCAGCCCCTTTCCAGCTCCTTTCCAGCTCCTTTCCAGCCCCCTTCCAGCTCCTTTCCAGCTCCTTTCCAGCTCCTTTCCAGCCCCTTTCCAGCCCCTTTCCAGCTCCTTTCCAGCCCTTTTCCAGCTCCTTTCCAGCCCCTTTCCAGCCCTTTTCAGCTCCTTTCCAGCTCCTTTCCAGCTCCTTTCCAGCCCCTTTCCAGCTCCTTTCCAGCCCCTTTCCAGCCCCTTTCCAGCTCCTTTCCAGCTCCTTTCCAGCCCTTTTCCAGCCCCCTTCCAGCTCCTTTCCAGCCCCCTTCCAGCTCCTTCCCAGCCCCTTTCCAGGCACATTCTGTTCTAACTTCCCTGGCCATCACTGTTTGAGGCACAGCCACTCTAACTCCCTCTGTCTGCTACCCTCAGCAATGAGGTTTTCCATCAGCTCCTTGGGGCAGGACCTGCAGATTCTCTGACTTTTACAGGTGAATGTCTCCACACCAGAGGTTACCAACATTTTGCTGTCCTGCCCTGGGTGGGACAGACGTGCCAGACTGCACAGCTCGCTGTGCTTTTAGGCCTCTGCAATTAGTGCAAATTGATAGGCAAAGCAGCCACTTCTCATATCCCCCACATCCCTGTCCCTGCTCAGGCCGGCTGATGGACGTGCCAGCAGAAGCCTCAAATTTAGGCAGGGACACTTCTTGCATCACAAATGCATATTAACAGGAAGTGCAAATGGCTGTGTAATAAACAGAGGCAGAGCAGCTCGTGGATGCAATGAGGGCTGGCATAAGGAACACAAATAATCACCCTGGAGCAGAATGAGCAGCACCAACCCCGCACCACGTCCGTGTGTGGGGCCAGCTGGGGACCCTGCCCTGGCCTCGCTGCTTGGCAGTCAGGCACAGAGAGAAAGGGACCGTGCATTTTAAAGATGATTTCCTGTAAACATCCATCAGACAGGCCCAGGTATTGCTGCAGGAAGTCCTCAGGAGCCCTATTAGCCATCCCACACTCGGTTCACAGAGCTCCCCCTCGCACCAAGGTGCAGAGCTGGAAGGGTTGACAGTTTGACTCGATGGTTTTTGAGGTCTTTTCCAACATGAATGGTTCCATGATCCTCAGGTCAGTGCCCTCGTGGCAGCAGAACATGATGGGGAGCAGGAGTTCAACAACAATCTTGAGAGGAGTTATCAGAAACCCCAGCTGTGGAATGCAAAATCACTGCTTTGAAAGAGAGGCTGGCCCTTGAAAACCCTGAAACCAGCCCCAGAGTGAAAAGCCTGCTGTTAGAAGGACTACAAATATTTGGCTTTTTCTCCTTGTGAATTCCTCGCTCCTGTGGGTAACACAATCTCACCAGAAGCTCTCCCACATCAAAGAGCAGCAAGGTGAGTTTGTTCTAGCTGAAGAACCTCTCAGAACAGCAGTGCCCAAAGAGCTCTGCTCCAGGGAATCTGCACTCCTGAATAAACAATGGACAATCCCATGCCATGGGACCCACAGCACTGTGTCCAACGCTGCTGCAGGACACAGGTGAGAGGAGTTGCTAGCCCCCACCCAGAGCCTTCCCATTCTTTGGGAATACTTGTGAGAAGCCAGATGTAGACTGGGGCCTGCTGTGGATCCCTTCCCAAAGCTGAAGAGTCTCTTACCAACCCATCTGACCTCGCTTCCAGCCCAGCTGGAAGTTTGGAGGTTCCAAGGCTCCTGCTGCAGCTGAAGGCAAAGGCAGGTGGGCTGTGATGAGCTCTCTGTGGGTGACAACCCTGGTTTTGGGTACAGAAAATCCCAAGTAATGTTAACCATGTGCAATGTGTGTGGATTCAAACTGACCTTTCTTCATCCTGAGTGCTTTCAAAAGCTGTCAAGCAAAGGAGAGAGGAAGGCTCTGATCCTGTTGCTTTCTTCTGGAGAGGGTCAGGATGAGTGGGGCCATTTCTGTGACCTAAAAGCACTGAACCTTTATAGACACAACCAAGTCACAGCCCAGGCTGTGAATGGAGAAGGGTTGTGTATAAACCCAGGTCAAAGGCAGCTTTTCCAGAAGAGAAACTAAAATTCTTGAATACCTGGTCTCTGATTTAATTTGTTGAATTTTGGATCTCTGATCTTTGGGTGTTGCTGGGTCAGGGCTTGAGCTCCTCCTCGAGCTCCAGCTCTGTACGGTACATCTGCCAGGCTTCAGGAGGCCAGGCCAAAACCAGCTGTGAAAAGCCATTGGAAGGAGATCTGAATGTTTGAGGAGATGACAATTCAGCTTTACCAGGGGTTTCTAAGGTTTGGGATGCAGACATACCCAGCAAGCAGAGGCCTTGTGCCTGCTGCCCTTGTCCCATTTCTGTGCCATTGCACAGTGCCAGCAGACACACAGAGCCCCTCCCTTTACAGCTCCCTGCAGCCTTGCTGCTCTCAGCCCTTCAGGAGGTTCTGGTTGGGGTCACTCTCTCCCACTCTCTCCTAAGAGCTGACACAACTGCAGGAAACAGCCTCAAGTTATGCCAGGGGAGGCTCAGGTTGGCTGCGAGGGAAATTTTCTTTGCAGAAAGGGTGGTCAGGCTGCAGGGCAGTGGTGGAGTCACCGTCCCTGGAAGTGTGCAGAGATGGAGAGGATTTTGGAGCAGCTGCAGGGGTGTTGGGATGCCAGCTTTACATGGAGACATTCCCATTCTTTCCCCTGGCAGACCCTGGGAGAAGAGGCTGATTTCTTTCTCCATGGGGCCAGAGGAGATCAGGGTCCAGACACATCTCACAGGGCTGCAACACATCTGTCATGAGCTGGTGACTGTTGTGAGCTATCTGAAATTTTAAAATTTTAAGATGAAGCCCTTAAGTTCAGCTGAAAAACATCACCCTTTGACTCCTGCCTCACATCCATAACTCCTGGCTCAGTTACAGTGGTTCTTGTAGAAAAACCACCTGATTGCTGCTTGAGTGCTAAAAAGCCTTCCTGGCTTTCAGCACTTCTCTCCACTGCCTTCTACAAGCATCTTCCCTAATTCCAGTCCCAGTGTTTTCTCCCTGGCATTAAAGAGCTGCCCAAATCAGAAATGTTCTCCCTGTGATCTTGGCTCCTTCCCTGTGATGAGTTAAGTGGTGAGATCTCCATTCATCTCTGCAAAAACACTGATCTTACACCTCAGGAATTTTTATTCAGCTTGGTGGCATCTTCCAGGTCTTTCTCAGGACCCGTAGCTCATCTCAGCAGAAGGACATCATTAAATCAGGGCACTCCTCTGAGTGGAAGCTCCTGCTCATGGCTGGCACTTCTGAGCCACAGGGGATTAGCTGGGGAGCGTTTTGAAGCCGTGGAAAAAATCTGCATCTTAAAGACATTATTTAAATTCAGTTCAGTCCAAGCAGCCCTAATGATGTTACCCACAATATATCTTAATTTGATGTTGGTAATAAAGTTCACTGTAGCTGGAGCACTATCATACCAATGTACCAACATACAAATGAATGTTACCCATGTCATTTAGTACCTCTGGCTGTTAAGGTGTCACTTAAGCCATATATTTAATAAATAGGTCCTTTTATGACTATAATACTGATAAGTATTCAACTAATTTCCATGTATGTTGCATTCTATATGTTGCTAGGGATTTTACCAAGGCCGTCACCAATAGCAACTGGGACAAGGAAATAATAAATTCAGGAGGCATTCAGAAAGATCTACAATGTGGAATCACTTTGTAACAATACAGGAGACATTAATCACATCGGTGGCTAATGGGAGGGCTTGATGCGATCAGTTTAAATCCCCTCCGACAGGAAAAGAGACCTCTCAGTGCTCAGCCTCAGATCTCCTCTCAAACTGGAGTAAAACTCGCCTGGAAACTTTTCCCAGGTTCACGATCCCAGCCTATTTTTGTCTCCGTAGCCTGCGCTGCCTGACTCTGATCAGGGAGCACTGCAGCAGTGGGAGGGAGGGCTTCAGAGTCATCTGGAGTCACAAAAGGTGCCAGAGAGCTACATCTTCTGGCCTGTTCCAGCAAGTGAGCCGCGGGAGTGCTCATCGTGCGCAGACGGAGCCAGCGGCTGGGCCTGCACCTCGGGGAGCAGGCCCTGCCTGTGCCGCTCCCCCAGCTCGCCCCAGGGCTGCCTTTGCATTTCATCACTCCTCGCTCCGGCAAGGGCTGCAGGCCGGCAGCAGCATCCTGCCGGCGGCAGGGACAGGCAGGAGAGCCCTGCCGAGGGAGTCAGACCCGGCCGCAATGAGCATCCTCAGCCCCAGAGCCCCCCCACGTCCCCCCTGCACTCCCTCTGCGCCTCAGGGCTTCGCTACCGCGGTGCTCCCGCAGGACTCGCTGCCAGGGACGGGAGCAGGCATGTGTCACCTGCCCGGGCTGGCCTGAAAAAGCTCATTGCTGTGTCCTTACAGCCACAGCTCCGCACGCTGCAGTCGGTGGTGGCTTCTCACGCCATTCAATGACAAAAATCCCCTTCCCTGGAGCCGGGAACACAAAATCGCTCAGCGCAGCTTTGGTGAGACCCAGAGTTGTGAAACATCCTCAGCTGGAGGGACCCACCAGGATCCCCCAGCCCAGCTGCTGGCCCTGCACAGACACCCCAACAATCCCACCCTGGGCACCCCTGGCAGTGCTGCCCAAATGCTCCTGGAGCTCTGGCAGCCTCGGGGCCGTGCCCATTCCCTGGGGAGCCTGGGCAGGGCCCAGCACCCTCTGGGGGAAGAACCTTTCCCTGATCTCAGCCTGAGCCTGCCCTGGCCCAGCTCCAGCTGTTCCCTGGGTGCTGTCCCTGTCCGAGGGAGCAGAGATCGGAGCTGCCCTCGGGAGGAGCTACAGTCCCTGCTGAGGTCTCAGCTCAGGTTACTTCACTCCAGCAGAACAAACCCAGTGCCCTCAGCTGCTCCTCAGCCGGGAGAGGACAGACTGGCTGATCAGGAATGGGAGTAGGCAGAGGTGGGCCAGGCCCACAGTGTGCACAGGGCAATGGCCCTCGTGAGGATCTTCCTCAGCTTCCTCAGCTGCATGAGCAGAGTTTGGGACAAGTGAGGCAGATCTGGACTGGCCAAGCTGCTGTGGGAGGGAAAACTGGCACATTTCTTCTGAAGGACCTCGGTCAACTCGACTTTGCATCTTCCTCCTAGGGCACCTCCAAGGATGAACAATTTCAGATGGATCACCCCATCCCTACAGGAATCACCCCCCAGACCATGGCCCTGCAGCCCAGCTCCCTGTGGTAGGCACAGCCAGCTGGGCCCACAGCCCTGGGATCCACAGGACCCACAGTTCCAGACTCCTGCAGCGCTTCCCAGTTCCTCTGAGGAGTGCCTTTGCTGTGTAAGGCTGTCACTGGTGGCTGAGCTGGGGGAAGGTGTTTAGAGTGCAGCTGCGGGGAATGAAAAAGGAAAAAATGACTGTCTGCTTTCTTAATAAATACAACCAGAGCAAACCAGATGTGGAAAGCAGGTCCTGTGCCCCTCCTGCACCCTGGCTGAGGCACAGCAGACACCCTGCCCTGTCCCTGTAGCCCCTGCCTCCCTTGGCCACAGTCACAGCATGGGGGGTCCTTCCCCCCTGCTCTTCAACCTCACCCCATGGCTCCTTCCCTGCCTCTGCCCCTGAGACCCTCCCTCAAGCCCAGCTCTGCCCCTGCACCCCTGCAATTTCCTCCTGCAGGAGCTTGGCTGCACGCACCTGAGCATCCCTGCCATGGTTCCGTTCTGAAACTGTCGCTGTCCCCATGACCTGGAACTCCATATCACCACGAGCCAGGTCCCTGCACCTGCCAGGTCCCTCCATGTCCTGCACGCACAAACCCTGCCATCTGCACCCCGCAGCCCCCCCAGCTCCCTCCTCTGTCTCCCTGGCCCCCTCACCCAGGACAACCAGCTCCTGCTCCCTCTGCACAGGCTGCACTCTCCTGGGGCTGCTGGGGTCTCCTCCATGGCTACCCACAAACCCCACCTGGCTAAATAGGGCCTGGACCTGGATCCTGGCAGTCACTCTCCTGTTCCCATGTCCGAAGGCCAGGAGGGACCTTTTCCACTCCCAGGACAAGGGACAGCACAGCAGGTGTGCCCAGAGCACAGCTCTGATAGCCCAGGGCTCCTTGAGGGGAAGGAGTTGTGCACGAAGGACTGCCCAGCCTAGCTCATGGACACACAGCACCAACCACAGCTCGTTGTTGTGTGTGGAGTGTGGAGAGCTCTCACACTGCAGGCCGTGCCTGGCACCAACACTGGACCGAATCCTGGTGCCCTAGGGGTACCCAGGGTAAATTTGCTGCCCTCTGTGCCCATCCCAGAGGTTTCTCAGCCTTTGCAATTCAGGGATTCTGTCCAGCAAACTCTCTCTGCAGTTCAGGCAGGTCTTCGGGAGTCAGTGCAGCAGGCAGGAGTGAGGTCTGTGCACTCTGTGGTGCCCAGTTATGGGGACATTGTTCCATGGCTCTGTCTAATGTATTCCTTGCATGGTGCTGCATTTAAGCCACTCATTTCTGAGCTCAGCTCACCGCATACCAATGAGCCAGGGCTGGAACGGCAAGGTCAAGCCCAAGCCGAGCTCTCCTCAGCCCCAGGAATGGCTCTGGCATGTGCAGGATGTGGTGCAAACAGGGCCCTGCTGCTTTACCCTCCCTGGGGCCATCCCCATTCTCCCACAGCACTGGGAATGCTGTCCAGCGAGGCTGGATGGAGGCAGGGCCAAGCTGACAGAGACACCTGGCACAGGGGACACTCCCCAGGGGTGTTTGCAGCAGCAGCAGGACCCATTTGCCCTCAGGAAAATTCTCCTTACCAAGCACCTCCTGGCAGCCTGCTCGGCTTCAGGCTGGTTCACAGATCTGCCAAAGACACTGCTGTCAGAAGACAAGATGACACTGATTCCAAGGCAAAGGATCTCGTGGAGCACCCTGGATGCACCTGGCAACAGCCCAGGCTGAGCCAAGCTGGTTTTCCAGGACTTGTTCTGCTGCAGTGTCATGTCTCCCCTGCAAATGCAGTGCTGGATGCACTCACCTGGACTGGAAGGAGAAGGCTCCACTCCTCAGGGGGCTCCTGAAGAGACAGCAGCATGGAGAAACTGATAGGGCAACTGCAAAAAGACCCTCCAGAAGATGGACAACCACAAACCAAACATTGGAACACAACCTGTGCTTCAACTGGGCAATTTCCCACTGTGTGGGAACAAGACCTGGGTAACTCTTTGAGGGAGAGCCACAAACCACCATCCATGGGCAGCCTGTGTCCTCCAGACCAGGGCCAGGAGCACGACAGCTCCCTGAGGATAAAGGATGCTTCCAAGGAAAGTAGTTGAAATCTTCTGTCCAGGGGAGGTGGTGTGCTCAGGCTGCAGGTGGATGCAGCATCTTTCCCACAGCAACCCCAGTTTTGGCTGTCCTTCCAGATGGGCTGGAAAGGTAAAATCCTGTGCAGTTTTCCAGCACTGGAAGATCCCCAGCATTTCCATTGGCCAGCTCAGACAGCTCCTCCATGAGCAAGGGCTGAGCTTCAAGCACCTTCTTCACTCTCAGAGAATCCCAGGATGAGTCAGGCTGGAAGGATCGTAGTGGCTCATCTGGTCCAACCTCCCTGCTCATCCTAGGGCTCATGGCACAGGACTGTGGCCAAAAGTCCACCCTGGAACCTCTGCTCAAACCCAAATCCTGGCCCCCAAGCTGCCAGAACAAGCCTCCCCACATGGACCCAAGGGAAAGCTCTCATCTGGGTGGTAGATGCCACAACCAGCACTGGGTAGTTAATTTTATTTTCCCAATGGGACAAAAATTAGTAGGAAAATCTGGTCTGGCAATTTTTAAAAGCTGCATTTGTTGGCAAAATCCTGTGTTGGGGGATGTGTTCCTGATTCCTGCAGGTCAAAATGCATCCAAGGAGAGGGTGCAGATCCTGGGCACATGGACACACATTTAGTGGTTTTGTTCTCGGGGCTGAGCTGCTTTTGCAGGTTCTGCTGCCCTCGTTATTGCCAGTTCTGGCAGTTCTGTTCTCCAGCTTCCACTGAAATATCCTGGAGAGTGTTACAGTCAGTAATTACTGAGCTGCAGTAGAGCTAATTGCCTTTTCTCTAAAGATTTAGCAGTTCCATGGAGCAATTCATATTAAATACCTGCAAGTGAGCTACTCAGGGTTGCATTTGTTAATTGATTTATTGAGTTGTTTCTATTAGAGACGGAGCTGTTCTGCTGCTCACTGGAATGATGCTGAGTCATTCATTTGCTCACACTGAAACTCACCCAAATATCCGAGTTCTGTGTGGTGGGAGCAGCTGTGACTGTGCTCTCACAGCATCTGCCACGGGAGGTCTCTCAGCTGCACAGGTGTCCCCTCTTGTCACCGTGTCACTGCAGTTGTCCTGGTTCTGTCAGGTTTGTCTTCTTGAAGGGCAGCTCCAGGAGAGCTGGAGAGGGACTGGGGACAAGGCATGGAGGGACAGGACACAGGGAATGGCTTCCCAGTGCCAGAGGGCAGGGATGGATGGGATATTGGGAAGGAATTGTGAAGGGGTGAGCTGGCTGTTGTCAGTCCCAGGCTGGGGCTCCCTCACAGCACCACTGCTGCTTTCCCAAGTCAGGTCTGTGTCCTGGGCCAGGTGAGGATTAAGCCCATCACGGAATAGAGAATGCACCTGACCAGACCCAGAGCATCCATTTCTGCCTCTGTCTGCCTGTCCAGCCCAGCCTCTTCCCTCCCCACTGAAACATCTGCCCTGAGTGTCACAGAGCTCCATCCTGCCTCTGCCCAGGGGATGAACCTTTCCCAGCACAATGGGAACAGGGCCCGTGGTTGGGGTTTGCATCCAGGCAGAGCTCTGCATTCAGCCCCATCCCAGCAGGGCAGCTCCAGGGCAGGTCAGCAGTGTCCCTGAGCCTGAACCTGTCCTGAGAATGTAGGGTGTGACTATTCCATCACCATCTGGGGAGGGGGCAGTTTCCTTATCTCTTCCACACCCACACCTAGAGAGATTATCTCCCGTCAGTGGGCCATGGAGCCTGGCTGTGTGACTGATAACATGTTATCATCCCCTTGGGAGGGGCTCCACCCAGGGGGAGGAGCCAAGCATTCCTGTCTGGATAAAGCCTGGGATTCGGAACAACACAAGCAGCCTTTTGTTTTTTCCCCACTGAACCCACAGAGGAAATCCAGGCCCTTTCCACCAGCACTGGACTGCCAGGAGAAAACTGCACCTTCTTCCACTGGACCAACAGGGTGTAGGTCATACTCTGACTCTGACAGGGTTTTGTTGTGTTACTACATTTTATTATTAACTGGTAAAGAACTGTTATTCCTGCTCCCATGTCTTTGCCCTTTATTTTCAAAATTATAATAATTTGGAGAGGGAGGGAGGTTTATATTTTCCATGTCAAGGGGAGTTTCTGCCTTCATTACCCTAACCTGTCTTTCCAAACCAAGACAGAATCCCACTCTGGCTGCTCAGCAGCGCCCTGGGAGTGAGCTCTGCTATCCCAACACATTTAGAACCATGGTTTTTCCACAGGAAAAATGAAGCCTCCTCCATCTGCCCAAGCCTGATCAAACAGAGACAGCCAGGGATCACTGAAAGCCTTGTTTCCAGGAGCTTTGGACAGGTCAGGTGGATTGTGGAGCCTCTCCAGTGACTGGAAATACCTGGGATGCTTTAACCCTCACGGCAACTGGGCTGTAATGTTGGGAAAATACTGAGAATGAGAAGAAGAAGAAAGAAATTAATGAACAGCATCTAAGGCAAATGCAGAGCCCCAGCAAATCACGGGATGCAGCTGACAGAGCCAGAAGGGCACAGAGTGTATTTCAGGAATGAACAAACCCACTGACATTTCCTTCTGCTCTGTTAGAGCAGAGGCAAGGCAAGAGTGGGGAAAGCAAAGCAGAGGCGAGAGCCTCCTCAAAGCAAGCACAGCCGAGTGGGGCTGGCACGGGGCTGGCTCTGGTACATCCCCAGTCCCGGGCAAACCACTGTGGTGCATGTTAAATATTAAAGGCAGGAATCTATAAACATGCAGGAAGATGGAAGTGTGAGTATCAGAATCGCAAAAAGACATTACTGGAAGGATTGATTGCTGTGGTTTTTTAATAATAGAAGCCCCTAATTAGTGCATGAAAGGCCTGCAATAGCAGCAGCCAGTCTGAGTTTTATTAAAACATCTGATGCATTGTCTCACAAAGCCACACTTGAAAAATTAATTCAAACTGACTTGGCTGCAGCCAAAGTCACATGGGCTGGGGACGAATGGAGATCCAGGGAGTGCAATAATACCCCATTATCTGTGGCACGGAGCTCGTTTCTGTCCAAATGAACCTTGCTTTGTGTGGAACACGGGCAGCTCTTCCCTCACTTTGTCAGGCAGGAGTGTCTCCTGCACAGCCAGCGAGTGCCAGTGAAACCCACCCTGAGCCTGGAGAGCTCAGCGAGGCTCTTTGTTCTCCTTCCCATCAGTATCTGTGGAAAGGAGGCAGCTTTTGGAAGTGCCAGGGGTTTCACAGCTGGCATGTTTGCTGCCTGCCTGCCTGGGAATGCCTGTTGTCTGTAACTCTCACAACTTCCCTCTCAAGTCTGCTGATACCTCATGTTTTTTCGCCAAGCCCCAGCTGCTGAATCCATGTAGTTATCTCAGAATATCTGATTTCCAACCTTTCCTTTCTCTGAAAAAAACATGGAATGCTGCAGAAACCCTCCAGTGCCCATCAACATATGTGCACTGGGTAACTGTTGCTTATTTTCTGCTGGTTTCTCTGTGTTTTTTGATGTTTTCCCAATACTTCCCCAGCGTGCAGATCACTATTTTTGGATGCTGAAGGAAATTGTGATGGTTTTCATTCACCTTTAATTGTTGCTCTCATGGTAAAATGTCTCAGTACCCCAATAAAGGCACAGAAGTTGTCCACCTGGCCCAGCACATGCAAGGAATGGTTAATTAGCAGTCAATCGTCACAACAAACAGCCTTTGGTAACACTGGAGAGTAAAAAATTTCCCTGCACTTCCAGCATCCATATGAATAATGGATCCATTTGCAGGACTGAGCATCAGCTCATGAATGAAACCCCAACCAAGGAGCACTGAGAAATACAACAAAAATTAATCACTGTGAGCTGTTTTCATAAAGGCACAAACTCCGAGCTCAGAGGGGACCATCGCTCAAGCCGTGCAGGAGAATGAGTCTAAGGAAGATTGTCACAAGTTTTCCACCCTAGGAGAAATGAGAAAGGTTATAAAAAAAGCTCTGTTCTCCTTTGCAGCCTCTGCTCCCATTTCAGCAGTCGGGGCGTGTGATTACAGCAAACTTCTGAGCTGAAATTAAGGCCTTTCTTTAGAATCTCCTACTTAAAAATGGAACATGGCATCCAAATGAATATTTTCTATCATATTGTATTGTGAAAAATGTCAGCCAAAAGCTTCAGCCTCGCGTAAATAAAGAATCAGACCAGTTTGTCAGGAATCAGAACTGCTTTAATGCCTTCTGCTTTCTTTTTTGAGCATATTAGAGCAACCAGAGCTAGGAAACTATGCATGTAGGATTCCTTGCTAGCAGCAGATCATAAAAACATCAGATAAAAGCAGCAACATATTTGGTATAAAGAGTTCCTGAAGGTTTGAAAGCTTCCCTGGAGATGGCACCTACAGCTGAGGATGAGCCTTGTTTGCTCCATCCAAACCAGAACAAGCCCAGAGTTCCCAGCAAGGGAAGAGGAGAGTGAAAAGGCTCTTTTTCCTGGAGGGAGCTCCAACACAGGGTAATCCCAATGCTTCTTCCCAAATTCCTTGCTGTTGGAGAAAGCTTCTGAGGAAGAGCCAGAACCAAAGCCATGGAAATGCTGCTGGCAGGCAGGGAGAGGCCAGGCTGGGATCTGGGTGCTCCTGGGATGAGGACGTGGAGCTGGATCCACTGCCTGTGTGGGCACTGTGTCCCAGGCAGCTGGGGGAACCCGGGAGGTGCCACCCAGGAGCTCCCTCAGCTGAACTGCTCCTAGGCAAGGACACAGGGAATGGGCTGGGACCTCTTCCCAACTGGAAGTTGTTGCCTATGGTGATGAGGCTGATTTGGGAGAGTTCTCACACTGCTCCTGGGAGTGTCCTCAGTCCTCGTGGATGTAGGAGTTGGACTCATAGGTGCCACTCACGGGTACCTTCCAGCTCAGCATCTCCTGAGATTCCATGCAGTGTTATTGTTTTGGGTTCGCCCTCACTCCAAACCATCCCTGCCGTGGTCATCTGGAAACAACCAAGCTATAAACTGCCATTTATTCTCCTGACAAAGGTTTTGGTCTGACTCAAGTGGCTGGGCTAAGCTTTAGGGAGAAGAAGGGGCCAGTGTCCTTCAGTGGTTAGGAGCTAAGGCAGATCCATCAGCCCTGTGCAGCCCTGTCACTGTCACACTGATGGAGAAGTGCCTGGGCTCCTGCCCCCACTGCCCTGCCAGGCACAGACAGCTGTTTCTGATTTAATAACTCTGCTGGTTTTCCCCAAAACAAGTGCTGAAGGCTCTGGCCACTTGCAAAAGTGCAGCAATCCAGAAATCTCTCCTCTTTTGGTGGGGATGGGGTGATAATTCTGTGTCCCAGCCCTGCTGTCCAGCAGGCACACTGGGTCCCCACATTAGTGCCCGGGGGACAAATGCAGAGCAGTCTTCCCAAAGAGCCTATGGATCCTCTTGGACACTGAGCAGCCCACACCCCTCTGTCCATGGGGCCACTGCCCACAGGTCTGTGGCCACCACAGCAGCCACAAAACCAAAGAGCAGAGCTGAGCTGTTCTCCTTCACTGGCCAATCTCTGTCGTGCCAGCCAAGGGGCACCCAGGGATGGGCACTCCACCACTGCTGTGGGCAGCCTGAGCCAGTGCCTGACCATCCCTGAAAGGAAGAAATGCTCCCAGATTCCAACCTGAGCCTCCCCTGGCCCAGCCTGAGGCTGTTCCCTCTCCTCCTGTCCCTGTTCCCTGCCAGCAGAGCCTGACCCCCCCGGCTGTCCCCTCCTGTCAGGGAGTTGTGCAGAGCCACAAGGTCCCCCCTGAGCCTCCTTTTCTCCAGGCTGAGCTCCTTTCCCAGCTCCCTCAGCCTCTCCTGGGGCTCCAGCCCCTTCCCAGCTCCATTCCCTGCCCTGGGCATGCAGGTGCTGAGCCGTGCCTGCGTCCTGCTCAGTTCATTCAGCTCCGACACCCGCACCCTCCAGGATAACGCTCCCTTCTCACAATTCCCACACCGCACTGCCTGTGGATCACCTGCGCCAGCCAAAACGAGGAGTATCGGCAGCAGAAGCAGTGTCAAAGTGCAGGACTCGCTGCATCCCCTTGCCTGAGAGCCCCGACCCCGCAACAGACCCTGCCCGGGACCGGACCCCACCCCAGACTGTTAAACCTGGAGCAATTGCGTCTATTATTTTTTTTCTTTCCGAATTTACCTCTTGTGCGGCTGGAGCAGGGGGCGGTACCCAGGAACAAACACATGGAAATAACATGGGACGGGAGCTCCAAATCGCTGTCGGTAATTTAAGCGGCACTTAAGCAGGGTCAGCTGAGGCGGAGTTAAACCTGAGGGTTTCCAGGCAGGAGCCGTAGCAAAGGAACACCCCAGGGAGCTCAGCAGGATCCCAGGAAAAGAGCTGAGCGTGCATTTCAGTCTGGTAAGGCACTGCCGAGTGAGGAAGGCGTGGGGTACAAAGAGCCTTAGGGGACTTATCCACCTGGGAAAGTAATTCCCAGTGTGCCAACAGGGAGCTGCCTTCATCATCACGGGGACTCGGAGGGGCCCAGGGAAAACTGGGGATGGTCCCTTGCAGTGTCTGTGGGAGGGTATCAGGATCACGGATACAGCCCGGAGCCAGCGCAGCTCCCACCCAAGGGCACTGCTGGAAGCCCGCGGGGCTGTGCTCGTGTGGTGCTGATGTTTGGTGTCACACATGCAGTCACATCCCCTGGAATAACACAGAAAAACTCCCTGATGGCATCCCAGACTTCAGCATAGCCCAGATCCTCCTTCCCCTGCCTGCCTGGGACTAGTGTGGGACCCCCCTGGAGCACTGGATCCAGATCTGGGGTCCCAGTACAAGAAGGATGGAACCTGTTGGAGAGGATTCAGAGGTGGCCACGGAGATGCTCCCAGGGCTGGAGCCCCTCTGCTCTGGAGCCAGGCTGGGAGAGCTGGGGGTGCTCACCTGGAGAGGAGAAGGCTCCAGGGAGACCTCAGAGCTCCTTCCAGGGCCTAAAGGGGCTCCAGGAGAGCTGGAGAGGGACTGGGGACAAGGCATGGAGGGACAGGACACAGGGAATGGCTTCCCACTGCCAGAGGGCAGGGCTGGATGGGATATTGGGAAGGAATTGTTCCCTGGGAGGGTGGGGAGGTTTCAAGATGAGCTCTAAGGTCCCTTCCAACCCAAAGCATTCTCTGAGTTTATGATATGATTCCATAAGTGTGGCCCATGGTAGGAAGAGGAAAAGCTGGGTCCAGAGTGATGCCCAGGAGTGAGATTTCCCAGTAGCTGTCTTTGCAGGAAGGTACCCACCCAGTGACCCCCTGTGGTGGCACAGCAGCACCAGGGTCCCATGCCAAGGTTTACTCCCAATCAACACAACAAATCCAACCCATCACCCACAGAACCTGGGGTCATCCCCAGGACCTCACGGGAGGCTGACCCATCACAGTCCAGTTGCCTGGATCACCTCCTGGGAATCCTGGGAACTCAGAATGCCACAGAAGGCATCCAACAGATGGAGGAGCCTGATTCCCACACTGCCCCTTCTCACGTGTCCCAGAGAGGAACTGTCACCATTTCAGACCAGTGACACTCCAGCCTCCTCTTTCTGTCCCATACAGCAGCAGGGAGGCACTGGAGTTATGGCTCATCCAGCTGCACTTCTGTCACTGCTTCCTGTGCTCTGTGACATTCCCAAGTAGTTTTTGACCCAAGGATGGGGCTCCCTTGGGAATTGGGTGTTTTCAGCACCTGCTCTGAGCACAGGCAGCTCACTGGGATGAACTCCAGCACCCAAGGCCATGCCAATGGCTAATGAGGCATTAGAGGTGGTGTCCCTTCCCAGGGGAAAGAAGCAGGACACTTATGCCAATTAATGTATTCCCAAGATGTTCCTACCTGGAATTCCAGCATCTGCAGGTACCTCGAGGAAGGGATGGATGCTGCTCCTCAGGGTCCCAGGCCTGTGCAGAGAGGAGTGGCCCAGCTCTGAGGAGAGGGTGCCATGTGGGAAGGCAGTGCCAGAACAACATAACCAGTGCTTCTAAAAATTGCCCCCAAATTAATAGCCCCCAAATTTCTAGCTTTTCCAGAGCTAGAAAACAATGCAATGCTGTTAACCTTGACTTGCTGTCTTGGTTTGAAAGAAAGGTGTCTGCTAAGGAAGGCAGGAGCCTCCCCTGACATGGAAGATTCAACCCCCCTTCCCTCCAAATGATTATAATTTTGAATTCAAGGGGCTTTCAGGCAAATATATGGGGAATAGGAATAACAATTCTTTATTAATACATATATATATATAAACAAGGCAGAAAAACACTGGTTCAAACTGACAGAGTCAGATATGAACTGACACCCTGAGACAGTCAGGGCAGCAGTGGCAGCCCAATAAGATGGTGGCTGCAGTCCTCCTGAAGTGATGGATGTGGTTCTGTTGAAGTGGTGATCCTGTAGAAAAGTCTGGTCTTCCTCAGAAGGTCCAGTGGTAGGTGTGTAGCTCTTCTCCTCTGGGAACCCAGTGGGAAAAACTGCTCTGGTGTTCTAAATCTCATCTTATATTCAGGATGGAATGCTTGGTTCCTCCCTCTGGGTGGAGCATCTCACAATGGGATGGTGAGCTCTGAGATAAGGCACTGATGGGCCATGAACAGGAGATAGCCCAGAGTTATCTGTGAGCCATGGGCAAGCACTGCTGGGCCATGAACAGGAGATAGCCCAGAGTTATCTGTGAGCCATGGGCAAGCACTGCTGGGCCATGAACAGGAGATAGCCCAGAGTTATCTGTGAGCCATGGGCAAGCACTGCTGGGCCATGGACAGGAGATAATCCAGAGGGAGGAGGCAGGGAGCACTGCCCCACCTGGTTTCAACAGCTCATGAAGATGGTGATAGAATACATGCTTTTGGGCACATCTTACATTGCAACCCAGAACACTTGCTAACACATCATTTTTTGAAAAAAAAAAACCCCAAACATTAAAATCCTTAATTACTAAGAACATGACAGCGCAAAACAACTCATTTTGAAGTGTCACCAGGTAGAGATGCACTGGTGCAAACACTGCCCTGCCAACATTCCGAATGCAGCTCTGTGCCTGAGCCACGCTCCCGGGATTGCCTTGCTCAGAGACAGCACAGGACAATAACAGCAGCTAAATGAGGATAAATTACATCAGAAGCACAATGTTTACAAGGGCTGGTAATTCTCCCCCAGCAGCAAATGACTTTTACGGCAAGAATCTGCTTTTTGTGGGCTTGGCTGCTGGGAATGAGGGAGCCTCTGCTGGAATGCAGATGGGATTTACCTGGGAATGGTTTGATTACGCACAGAGGTGGGAGAGGGATGGATGGATGGATGGATGGATGGATGGATGGATGGATGATGGATGGATGGATGGATGATGGATGGATGGATGATGGATGGATGATGGATGATGGATGGATGGATGGATGGATGGATGATGGATGGATGATGGATG
>VZTN01033429.1:0-46458 GCA_013400515.1 Erpornis zantholeuca | reverse complement strand
GATGGATGATGGATGGATGGATGATGGATGGATGGATGGATGGATTGATGATGCATGATGGATGATGGATGGATGGATGATGGATGGATGGATGGAAGGATGGATGATGGATGGATGATGGATGGATGGATGGATGATGGATGGATGGATGGATGATGGATGGATGGATGGATGGATGGATGATGGATGGATGATGGATGGATGGATGGATGATGGATGGATGATGGATGGATGGATGATGGATGGATGATGGATGGATGGATGGATCAATGGATGGATGGATGGGTGGATGATGGATGGATGGATGGATAGATGAAGGGATAGATGGATGGATGGACAGACACACAAACAAGAAGATACCCAGTCTAACATCTGTCTTTCTTTTAAGTGATTGTATTTACAGAGGAATTTCATAGGATTGCACAATAAAAAATACAGAATTATACTCTGCAGTTTCATTGGGTAATTGAACCAATTGCAAAGGGGAAATAATCCCAGCCAGCACTGTCCTGGAGTGAGCTGCTCTAAGCGAATGAGGCATTTGCAGAAGACACAAACACATCTTTCTTTTTTCATTCAAATTGAAACTTACTCTGAAGGTCCCAAACTACTTCACCTGCAACACAACACAAAAAGTGGGCTCATCCCAACCAGGAAACGTTGCCCTTCATTGCCAACATAAAAACCCTCCCACTAAAGGAGCAACAAGTGGCTCAGCAGATCCGAGATCACTGCAGAGAGCCAACATGCACCTCTTGCAGCCTCAAAATTGCTTATCCACAAACCAGCAACATATGGAATGGAGGTACTTCACCAGAATCTGAGAAATTGTGCTGGAAATAATTTGATTGTTTTAGAAACCTCGCAAAGAGATTCACCGAAAGAAGATGTTGACAGTGCAGCAATGACCCTTTCCAAGCAGATTTACATAGAACAAACTTTTGAAGTGGGATTGAGAGGAATTTGGGAAGATGAGCACGGAAGAAGGAGAAAGAGGAAGAGCTACTCCCACACTGCTCCTGAAGGACACAGTAGATGGTGGGATGGACAGAAAATCCAAAGGCACCTGGGCAGGGACAGCTGTCTTTCTAAAAGGGAGATCAGCAGGTTGGACCATGGCTGTGCCAGGCAATGTATTCATGCAATCCCAGACTGGTTTGGGTTGGGAGGGACCTCAAAGTTCATCTTGTTCCAGCCCTGCCGTGGGCAGGGACATCTTCCACTATCCCAGGTTACTCCAAGCCCCAATGTCCAACCTGGCCTTGGGCACTGCCAGGGATCCAGGGGCAGCCACAGCTGCTCTGGGCACCCTGTGCCAGGGCCTGCCCACTCCCACAGCCAATATCTCTCATTGTTCCCATCTCCAGGCAGGGGTTCTCCCCAGTTGTTGCTGGTCAGAGTCTGGCTCAGGCAGTGCCACAGCTTGGGGTGGTGCCAGCCCAGCAGAGCTGCTCCTCACAGGCCCTGCTCTGAATTTGGGTGGTGCGTGCACCAGCCCGCCCACAGCTGATTCCAAGCTTGGCTGTCAGCTGGCAAAGCACCATGACAGGACAGTGTAGCAAGGCCTTCTCTAATTTTATCCCCTGGTTTTGTTAACTGTGTAAAACAGCTCTGGTTTGAAAGCATATGGTGCAGTATAAAAATCTCCATAGGATGAATTACAGCAACTTCACACAGAAGATGGAGAGGGATTTAGAAAAGCATTTCAGCAGATTTTAATAGAAAATATCTTATCAAAGCCCTCATTGGCTGGTAGAGCACGATTTCAGAGTGGCAGCTACTGCTTTTAATTTTATACCCACATAGATATGTGCATCCCACAGGCTGGTGTCCCCTGGGATGGATCCCTCTGGGGTGGTGGCACTGTGCTGCATGTCTCAATATGAGCACCACACCTGGACTCAGGCTGTGCAATCTGATCTCCTCATCGATTTCCAGGGATGGGATGTAAATAACTTCGCTGTGTGCGTGGGATCAATGGGGACAGAGCAGGGGTGTCGATGCTCAGCGTTATGAGCCTCATTCATTGCAGCAGATGATGATCAACACAAAAGAACTTCAGTCTAAACCACATCAATTAATAATTGCTTTGCAGCTTCTGTCTTTTTTTGTCATTTCAGCTCTTTGGCAGATGAAGTGCATTCCCTCCCAGCTCTCAGGCTGTGGCTGATTGCCCAGGCAAGTGGAGCAGAGAGACTGGATTAGAGGAGGCTCCACAGGTCTGCACAAACTGCAAGTTCTTTGTCTGGGCCACTAATAGCAAGTTAATAAAAATTGAAAGAGTTGTCAGCACTTGCTTATTGATAGTCCCAGATGAAAACAACAGGACCTGGTTAAGAAGCCATATTAAGATTGTTAAAGACATATGAATTACTCAGGGCAAATTTGGCTTCACTGGGCTTTGTGTCAGGCTCTTGTGAAGAAATAAACTTCACTGCAAAACAGCAAAAAAAGGACTTAAAATTGAAATGTTAGGAAGCAGAGAAATGTGCATATAAAGCACTGAAGTCTAAATAATTCTTTGTGAAATTCACCATACAAGAAGCTGGCTCTGTCCCCCCACTCGTGCTGGGTGCAGGGCACAGGCCCAGGCCATGGGGGTGCTCAGCTCCCATCTTTCCACGGGGACTGTTCACCCCACATTTGACCAGTGCTGTAGGCTGAGATGCGGGTCCACCCCAGAGCTGCTTGGACCACCAGGTTCTGCAGGGCCTTCAGGAACCTGGATGGTCCATCCCAGGCACTGCAGCCAAGGCAAGGCCCGCAGCAGTACCATCAATGGCAAGTGAAGGTCCCCGGGGTGAGCCCAAGTCACAGTGCACAGATCACAGACTCAGTAAAGCTGGAAAACTCCTCTCAGACCATGGATTCTAACCTGGGACTGAACATCTTGTCAACTCAACCAGAGCACCGAGTACCACACCCAGCTGTTCCTTGGAACAGCTCCAGGGATGGGGACTCCACCACCTCCCTGTGCAGCCCCTGCCAATGCCTGACCATCCCTGAAAGGAAGAAATTTTCCCAATATCCAACCTGAGCCTCCCCTGGCCCAGCCTGAGGCTGTTCCCTCTCCTCCTGTCCCTGTTCCCTGCCAGCAGAGCCTGACCCCCCCGGCTGCCCCCTCCTGTCAGGGAGTCCAGAAGAGAGGCAGAAGCTGTCCCTCCTTTTCTTCAGGCAGCAGTTGAGGAGATGGTGGTGAGCAGAGCTGTGGGGCTGCACACAACTCATGTCTGCAGAAATGAAGGAGGTGGAACAGTCACCCGGATTCTGATCTCAGAGGGGCTCAGCATGGTCCAGTCAGGTCTGAAGCCAAAGAGCCCAGAGAGGCTGGTCCATCCCTCAGCTATCTCAGCACCAGCCCACCACACTCTGCTTCAGCACACCCTCTTCAAACCACAGCTCCTGCACTCGGGTACATGTCGTGCCCCTGCTGGACTCCAACCCTGTCCTCTGCCCTGGAGATTCTCTTTCTTTGGTTCGTCATGTTGGAAAGAACAAAGTGAGACATCTTCTTTGCTGTTTCAGAGTTGTTTATTTTTCTTATCAAAACCTCGGAGGCAGAGGCAGCATCCCCCAAGGACACCAGGGCAGAAAGGCAATGGCTGCAGATCAGCAGCTACTTTTATATCTTACTAACAACCATTCCAGAAACAATATGTATCTTATTTTCTTTTCAACACCAGTAAACCCTCATCTTATTGATATGTCTTTTCAATACTAACTTTTTTCCACCAACCAACACACCACAGGAACTGGTGTCAGAGGAGAGAGGAAGAGAATGAGGAGAGAGGAGAAGAAGAAAGAAGGAAAAACCACACCCAAAAATCTCCATCTTGTCCCTATGTAATACATAGAGCAAGATCCTAAAAACTACAACTAAACTCTCTGTGGTTCACTAAACAAAAATCTCTTCACCTCTCTGGTGCATTCAGGCTCTCCCAAAAGTGGAGGGAGCTTCTCCTAAAGCCTAGGTCGCTGGCTAGGCCACTTTTGAGGAGCTCTGGGGCTATAAAGAAACCACCAGAGGAGCAGGAGAAGCTTTCAGGCTTCCCTGGACAGGTACAGAATTCCCATCCATGCCATGGCCCCTTCCCCCTGCCAGGGCTGGGAATGGCAGCACATCCCCGTGGCAGAGACCAGCACGCAGGGAAATCCCAGCCTGGTGCTGAGGCAGCAGAGCGAGGGAAATCTGCCTGGGGAAACCCCCAGCTCTGAATGGAGAGCGGCTCAAGGGTGCAGCAACCTGTTCCTGGAAAAATCACAGAGAGGAAGAAAGGCAACATGGCCTGAATTAATTATTTCATGCAGATGATTCACTTGTCTCTAATTATAGATGAGCTTCTAAACACAAATGTCAGTTAAAATGTTGTAGTTCTCCTGCAGCTGTCATTCATGTGCTGGTGAAGAGATCAAGGCTAGAGCTATTAAAAACCTTGGGAGTAAAAGGAAGTGAAAAGGAGTCCTTGGTGGAGTGAAATTGAAGCAGGAGTTTGCCCTGAGCATTTTAGGCCCACAGAGCTCTCAGCTGTATTCCAAACCCATTCTCCCAGCAGGCAGCCAAGGACCTTTGGGGCCAGTTTTTCATTTCTGAAAATGCTGTGGTGCATACAGAGCCCTTCCCACCCTGAGGGGGGTGTGGGGAGCAGGGCAGACCCTGCTGCTGGCTGCCCTTACCTACAAACAGGAAATGGAGAAAAACTGGAAAAAACCCCAATCCTGTGTGAGTGGTCACAGGAGCCTCACTCAGGCCGGAGGGATGGCTGGTGATTGCAGGGAGTAGATGTCTGGAAATGGAAACACAGAATCATGGAATGGTTTGTGTGAGAAATAATGGGCTGACACCCTTAGATTTTAGTTAATTTATTAATTGGGGTGAAAGTCAAGGCAGCAGGAGCAGCCCTCTAACCACCACAAGGTGGAGAGAACCTGCGGCAGCGATCCCTGGGACTGTCACCCTGGAGTTCAGCCTTCTGATTGTTTGGAAAATTTGTTCTGATTGTTTGGAAAATTTGCTCTGGAGTTCTCACGGAATTCTCCTGTAAACAAAGCTGTGTTTTTGTAACTGTCTCTCTTGTTTTCATTCCATTCCTGACAGAAGAGGTTTTTGATGGACTGTCGGAACCTCAGCCCCCCACAGGGGTTCTGAGGAGGCCGGGCTCCCTGCAGGGGTTTGCCCTGCTATCTGGCCTTGAGACTCTCTTCCTTCAGTCCGTGATGTTGAAAGGAATGAAGTGAGACATCTTCTTTGCTGTATCAGAGTTGTTTATTATAGTTTATCAGAACCTAGGAGGACAGCGTCCTCCCAGGGCACAAGAGCAGAAAGGCAATGGCAGCTGAAAGGCAGCTACCTTTTATATCTAACTAACAACCATTCAAGAAACAATACGTATCTTATTTTCTTTTTCACACCAGTGAACCTGCATCTTATTGATATGTCTTTCCAATACCAGCTTTTTTCCACCAACCACCACACCACAGGAACTGGTGTCACAAAGGAAGGGAAGAGAAAGAGGAAAGAGAAGAAGATGAAGAAGAAGAAACCGACACCCAAAAGCATCCATCTTGAGCCCATATAATACATAGGACAAAATCTAAATCTACAAGTAAATTCTCTGTGCTGCAAAAGCAAAAGGCTTTTCTCACTTCTTGGGTGTTTTCAGCTCATCCAGGATTGAGGGCAAGCCTTCCCATGGTCTCAGATCAACATCCAGGCCAGCCCGGGGTGCCCTGGGGATGAATGCAGCCCCAGGGGGAGGAAGAAAGACCTCCTGGCCTCTCTTGACTCCCACAATGGACTTCTGTCCAAACCAACGGAGATGGATAGGAAAAGATCTCACTATCCAATCCACAGGGTTTCAAAGAATTGTATAAAAGCAGTGAAAAATTAAAATCCTTCTTCTTCTTCTGCCCCGTGCCCCGTGTGTGTGTGTGTGTGTGTGTGTGTGTGTGCTCATTTCATGCTCTCCAGTGACACTGGGAGCCCAGGTCTAGTGTCTAGTGACACCTGTGCCCCCGAGGCCAGGCTGTGCAGCAGGGACCCCCAGGGCTCCCTTTTATAGCCTTGGGCCGGATCACAAGCGGTCGCTTCTGATTGGCTGGCTGTCTCGCTCTCTGATTGGCCCTCACCCACGGTGCGTTCTGAACCAATCGTTCTGTGGAGGCGTCGTGTGATTGGTCCCTCTGGATGTCCAATCCGCTTCTCCGTTTCTGTGTGACGTCATGGTTTCCTGAGGGAGCTGTTCTGGCAGGTTCCGCCTGTTCCCGTGAGTTACAGCCGCACACAGAACTGCACACACACAACACAGCAACCGTGCCACCTTTCGTGCAACCGCTCACAGCAACAACCAGAACAACCACTCCAACTGGCTGAACTACAACAACTGAACCACTTACAACAATTACTGAACTGCAAAAACCCAGTTTGGGTGGGAAGGGACCTTAAAGCCCATCCAGTGCCACCCCTGCCATGGGCAGGGACACCTCCCACTGTCCCAGGCTGCTCCAAGCCCCAATGTCCAACCTGGCCTTGGGCACTGCCAGGGATCCAGGGGCAGCCACAGCTGCTCTGGGCACCCTGTGCCAGGGCCTGCCCACCCTCCCAGGGAACAATTCCTTCCCAATATCCCATCCATCCCTGCCCTCTGGCACTGGGAAGCCATTCCCTGTGTGCTGTCCCTCCATGCCTTGTCCCCAGTCCCTTTCCAGCTGTCCCAGAGCCCCTTTAGGCCCTGGAAGGAGCTCTGAGCTCTCCCTGGAGCCTTGTCTTATCCAGGCTGAATAATCCCAATTCTCTCTGCCTTAAGAGTTTATCTTGTTTTACCTCTCATAAAAATTATTGGAATAATTAATGTGTTTTGGTTCAGCATTTTGAGACTTTTAGATGAGAAGTCCCTGCACTGAAGCTCCTCAAGGGTGCTTTCCATACAGAGTTTGCCCTGAGCAGAGTCATGTGAGTCACTCCCAAAGTGGGGCCAGCAGCCTCATGTCAGCCCTGGTCCCACACAGGGTGAAGGCACACACATTGCCAGGGTGCTCCCTGTGCTGATTTGAAGGTAAGACAAAAAGAAGGGAGCTGTCAGAGAGAAAACTTGATGGGAAGAAACTGCTTTGCCTGTCAAGTCAAGGGAATTGTCCTTGCAATTTTCCTTCATAGTTTATATTTATCTACCCCAGGGGCGTCAGAGCTCCCTCAGCAGGAGCTCCCAGTGACCGTCACAGGCTTTCCCATACCCCATGAGGTCATCCCGGTGTTCTCCTGCAGCACAGCCTGACAGGACAGAAGGGTCACCCCCCACCCAGCAGGACCACTGGGCCATGTCCAGCTTCTCTACCTGGAGCTTGAACCTTTGGGTTGTTGGGGATTGTTCTTTGCCTCTTTCCAGCCACCCCTTCAGCTCCCCCAGAGCTGCTACGCCCAGCTCTGCATTCCGAGGGTGCAGGAGGCTCCTTCCAGGGGCATTCATAGCACCGTGAGCAGCTGTGGCACAGTCTCTCCTGTGGGGTGTCTGTGCTGTGTCCTGGAGCATCTGAAACCCCCCAGGAGGAAGAAAACCTCACGAGGAAGAAGATCAGCCCTCCAGAGGGAGCTACCTGCATATGGTGGATGGCCATGGTCACCTGCAGAGCTCTCCAAGCAGCAGCCCAGCACTGCACATGGACATGGACTTTGCTATCCTCAAATCCATCTTTCTGGAAAGCTGCCTAGTGGGAAAGGCCCTGGGGTGCTGGTCACAGAGGCTGGACAAAAGTGCCCAGGTGGGCAAGAGGCCAAGGGCACCTGGGCTGTGCCAGCCCTGGGGTGGCAGCAGGAGCAGGGCAGTGCCTGTCCCCTGTGCTGGCACCGCTGGGGCACCTCCAGTGCTGGGGCAGCTCTGGGAGCCTCCTGACAAGAGAGCCCTGGAGGGGCTGGAGCGTGTCCAGGGAAGGGAACAGAGCTGAGAAGGGGCTGGAGCCCCAGGAGAGGCTGAGGGAGCTGGGAAAGGAGCTCAGCCTGGAGAAAAGGAGGCTCAGGGGGGACCTTGTGGCTTTGCACAAGTCCCTGACAGGAGGGGGCAGCCGGGGGGGTCAGGCTCTGCTGGCAGGGAACAGGGACAGGAGGAGAGGGAACAGCCTCAGGCTGGGCCAGGGGAGGGGCAGGGTGGATATTGGGAACATTTCTCCATGGGAAGGGTGGTGAGTAGAAGGGGCTCCTCAGGGCAGTGGTGGAGTGCCCATCCCTGGAGGTGTCCAAGGAAGGCCTGGACATGGCACTCAGTGCTCTGGACTGAGGACAAGGTGGGGATCAGGCACAGGTTGGACTCGATTATCTGGGAGGGCTTTTCTAACCTTAGCAATTCCATGATTCTGTCATCCTTGCTCTCTGACCAGCAGTTCCCGGGTACCAGGAGCACCCGGAGCAGCTCCCTGCCACTGAAGGCCCTTTGGCCCATTCCTGAGGGCAGCACAGCAGAGCTGCCCCCAGGCAGGGAGTGTGCCATGAGCACAGCCCAAAGTTGCAGCTCTGCTTTTTCCATTCTTTAAACCTTCCCGTGGCCGAATGTGCCCAAACACACTGGAACAGACACAAACCCCTCAGTGAAGGCTGCTGGAGCAGATGATGGCTATGCTGCCTCCTGTTCTGCCAGCTCAGGAACATCTCAGCTGTTAACTCTGCAGCTCATGAGCATTTGGAGTTTACAGTTATTTTATTTTGCAGGGACAGATGGCAGACAGCTCTGTAGTAGAGGGGCAGATGGCTGTGCACCTATGAGCAAACCAAAACAAAACAAAAACCAAACCCAAAAAAAAGAGCTTGGTTAAGCTGCAGAGTAAGTGGGCTCTGCTCCTCCTCTCAGACAAAGCACATGGGCCCAGCCACAAGCGTGTGACTCATCTCCCACACACAGGTGAGAGCAGGAGGGGCCCTTGGGCTTTAATAACGCATTACACACAGGAAGAAACTGCAGTTGTGCCACCTGAGATGGATCTGAGGGTGGGAAAGGTATGGCCCGAGGGGAGAACAGCTGGCACTGGCTCAGGTGGGTGATCACCCATCAAGGGAAAGCAAGCCAAGTCATTCTGCCCAGGAGAGATGGGAATGCTGCCCCAGCAGTGTGGAGGGAACACTCCTGGGGAGTGCCAGCCCATGGAAAAGGGCACAGTGGCTGCTCCTGCTCTCAGCAGGGCCTGGTCAGGTGGCATTGGCAGTACTTGGAACAGAACACCTCCTGCACCTCACCTTGGCCTTTGGACAGTGCTTCCTCGCTGTCTTGGTTTCAAGACAAATTTCAGGAGAAAACTCCCTGGAATGAGAATTTCCTCCAAAGAGAAAGGACTTCAATAACTCCCTTTTCTTCTGCCAATGAGAGAAATGGATACCAGCAGGTGAAAGTGGATAAAAAAAAGAGCTGTTTATTAACAAAACTAAAAGAGAGGGGTTCCTGCAAGGCACAGAAAAGGATTGAAATTTCACACCCTTAACCCCCCACACCCCACCTCACCACGAGGCACGGATGGCAGCTGCCCCTCTTTGTCTCAGGGATGGGGAGGAAAGGGTTCACACAGCAGCTGGGAACCTGGTGGATTTCTGGCATGGGTCTCTCCTCACAGCAGGTGAAGTTGGTGGAGTTTACTGTTCTTTTTCGTGTTGGTTCAGCTTCTCTGAGGTCTTGGGTTCAGGGCAGCCCCCACCCTGCCAGATCTCTGGACAGACTGAAAAAAAAAAAAAAAAGGGAGAAAAAAAAAGCCAAACCAAAACAGTTCAAGGAAAAAAACCAAAAAGCCACTGAAAGGATTAGCTGGTGAAAGCTTCCAGGCCAGGGGAAGGAAAAAACCAAAAGCTCCTTGCCTAAACTAGTCAAAAATGATCTAGTGAAGGCAACAAAACAACAATTTGTGCTGCAGGGGCAAGGAGAGTTTGAACAGAGCTCGGTGAAGTTCTCAGGCTCCGGCCCCACACCACCAGTTCATCCTAAAGCTCCAGCAGTCATTTCTGGGCATAGAGCAGATGATTAGGGAATAGAGTATCACCATAAAATCACCCCTAGACACTCGTGCATGAAGGCACCCGTGGCTCTGGGAGGAGAATCCTTGGGGTTTCATGTCACCCCCACTGGGGACCAATCTGTAAGGTATGGGTTGGGGGAAACAGCTGGGAACACTCAGAGAGGATCAGTATCTGCTCCTCTTTGTATTAAATGCACAAGGCTATCCAGTTAAATGTTGTGAGGTCCCACCTATTACCTGGTGAAACCAAATGGCCCAAATTTTAGCCCTCTTGCTTCATGCAAATTGTGCTAACCAACTCAAAAGCTGAAAATCTCCAAGCCTGGGGAAGCAGGACCTTGAGAAATTCAAGCAGAACTTTTTTTCAAGGAAGCCTTTCCACAGAAGAGAAAGGCACATGAGAGCCAGAGCCAAATAACTACTGATGCACATCCATGTCCCACATTATGTGGCTAAAAAACTCCGGATTTTGATTAGTCATCATGTTCCTCCAAGAAATATTAACTTTCAATATTTGAAACATCTTTTAAAAAGAGCAAGGAGAAGGTCAGACCCACAAGAGAGATGTCCCTCTTGCTCTCCAACAAATTAAATATCAGAGTTATCAAGCCAGCATTAGGAAACCCATATGTTGAGGCATTTTGGATTATTTTTCCCCAAACAATTTCCTTTTTATCCACCCTGAATATTTGTTTTCCCTCTTGGCTTTCATTTTATAATTAGTCTCTCTGGACAGAAAGTGAATCTTTCATTGACTTGCTTACGGAGGAGCAATTGTCAGCTAACCTCGTTCTTCGGGGAGGTTTGATGCCAGGCTGCACTCTGTCAAATTCCCATAAATTCTTATCCAGGCACCAGGAAATGCCCACAGTGGGAAACAGCTGCCAGCTCTGACGGCTCCTGGCAGGAGCTGCTGAGTGGCAGAGCCTGGGGTTGTTCTCCAGCAGTGATCCATGCCCAGAGGAGCAGGAGTGCAGCTCGTCCTGCTGGATTCACTCTCTCACACTGGTTACTGATCACATTTCTTTCTCTTTTTTTTTTTTTAAATAAAATAGACTAACAGACTAGAATTCCTGAAATATGATCGAAAAGTGGATGAAATGCGAAACAGGATGAAAAATTAGCATTTAAATCACAGAACTGTGGAGTCGTTAAGGTTGGAAAACTTTTAAGTTCATTAAGTCCAACCATCAACCCAGCACCACTACATTCACCACTAACCTGTGTCCCCCAGTGCCACACCCACACATTTTTTGAACACCTCCAGGCATGGGGACTCCAGCACTGCCCTGGACTGCCAATCCTTTATAACTCTTTCTGTGAAAAGAAATTCCCTGATCTAAACCTCTACTGGTGCAATCCGAGGCCATTTCCTCTCATCCTCTTGCTTGTTCCCTGGGAGAAGAGGCTGAGTCAGAACCAAGAGGAAATTTTTAGCAGTGTTTCACCAGCCCAGTAGCAGGGCCCAGAGCATTGCCATGAGCAGCATAAGGTCCCACTGGGGGTGGATCACTAAAGGTGCCCCCTGGTCACTGCTGTTAATGGCCTGGGACAGCCAGGCTGGGGTGACACCAGCTGGGAGCAGAGAGTGGCCCCAGGTGGTGGTGGGGATGCTTGTGGGCCATTCAAAGGACCTCAGCAGCCTGGAGAACTGAGCAGAGAGGAATCTCACGAAGGAATCTCAGGGGGAATGCCAACCCCTGCCCCTGGGGAGGAATAACCGCAGGCAGCAGCACAGGCTGAGCCCAGGCAGCTCTGCAGGGAAGGGCCCTGGGGCTCTGGTGGATCTCAGGCTCCCCATGAGCTGGGGATGCACCCTTGCAGTGCTGGAGGCCAAAGTGTGTCCTTGGGCTGTGTCAGGCAGAGCATGGCCAGCAGCTCAGGGGAGGTTGTCCTTCCCTCTGCTGAGCACTGGAGAGGCCACATTTGGAGTTCTGGGCCCAGTGCTGTGCCCCTCAGGACAAGAAAAACATGGATTTAATGGAACAAGTCCAGCAAAAATCCATTAAGCTGATTAAAAGCCTTTTTTTTCAGTGTGAAGAAGGTCAAGCACAGGTTGCCCAGAGAAGCTGTGGACTCTCCAGCTTGTAGATATCCAAAATCCAACATGGTCCTGGGCAGCCTGCTCAGGTGAACCTACTCAAGCAGGACTTGGACTGGAGCACCTCCAAATGTGGCTTCAGCCTGAGAGATTCTGTGATTCTGTGGTAGATTTGGCCACTAAGGATCCTGAGCTCCTCCTGCCTTGTGCAAGGATAAGTCTGGGCAAATCTGAGAGGCCAGACTGAGAACTGACACTGTTGGGTTCTGGCAGAGGCTGTCAGAAATAACAACCTGGCTGATTGCATTAGGAAATTTGTTATTTTGGGAAGGGAATATAAAACTTCATAAAATAAGAAAACATTTGATCATCAAAGAACTCTTAGAAAGAATGTGAACTGGCTTGCACTGAGCAAAACTCATTTTTAGCATGGGTTCATGAAGAACAAAGACTGCTGGGATCACATGGGCTTGTCTGGCAGCCCCTCTGCCTGGGTGAGATCCAGGCACGCTGGGAAGGGGAGAGGTCTCAGAGACAGGAGGTGTCACAAAAACCTGCAGCTGAGGAAGAGAATTCAGTGCTGTTGGTTCTTCTCTGTGGGAAAGGCAGGGACAGCTCCACCCTGACCAGCTCAGAGCGGCCAAGCCTGACTGATAACCCAGTCCAGCCTGGCCATGGAGCAGCTCACAGTGTCCCTGCTCCCTGTGCCAGGGACAGCACCCAGGGAACAGCTGGAGCTGGGCCAGGGCAGGCTCAGGCTGAGATCAGGGAAAGGTTCTTCCCCCAGAGGGTGCTGGGCACTGCCCAGGCTCCCCAGGGAATGGGCACAGCCCCGAGGCTGCCAGAGCTCCAGGAGCGTTTGGGCAGCGCTGCCAGGGGTGCCCAGGGTGGGATTGTTGGGGTGTCTGTGCAGGGCCAGCAGCTGGGCTGGGGGATCCTGTGGGGCCCTCCCAGCTCAGGATATTCCATGATTCTCTGATTTGGAGGGGCAGAGATGTTTTCAAATGAGCCCAAGAGAAATGACCAGGAGCTGAGGGTCCTCCAGGGGCTTCAGGGGTTCTGAAGAGGAACTGGAAATGCAATCTCACAGACTAATAGAATTAATAAGGTTGGAAAAGACCTCCAAGATCATCAAATCCAACCAGAAGCACAGAAGTCCATCATGGCTGTGCTTCATCTGCCCATTTCCTGGGGCCTGTTTGCTTCCAGGATGCCCCAGTTCCACCAGAGCCATGCCACTGCGGTCACCCAGACATGGTGATAAAAGGCAGCCACAGACACATCTGACCTTGCTCAGCCAACACTGGGACCAGGAGCCAGCTGGGGGCAGGGAGGGTAGGAGGGAGGTGACCCAGCTCCACCTCTCCCCAGTACAGGGTGGATCCAAGCTCCAGTTTCCCATCCCATCCCATCCCATCCCATCCCATCCCATCCCCTTTCCCATCCCATCCCATCCCATCCCATCCCATCCCATCCCAGCAGGGTGGGATGGAGGGCAGGGAGAGCCTGAGCAGCTCAGGACTGGTGTGGAGTCAGTTAACTGCACCAACCCAAACAGGGCCAAGGAATCACTCTGTGATCAGAGACTTTTCCATGGGTACTTACAGAGGAAAATTCTTCACCCCCTGCAGTTTGTCTCACCTGAGAGGGGTGGATGCTTCCTCCCCCCTGGAAGGGCTCCTGCTCTCCCCTTCCAAACCCAGAGCACACATTTAGGACAAGTGTTGGATCTGTGGGATTTTATAGTCTGCATTGTATCAATTTTACAAATAGCACATTTTTGGATTAGAAAGATAAATCAAATTAAATGCCTTTCACTGACCCATTAGAATAGAAAGAATAAACTTTTCTCCCCATCATTTTTCTCAGGACTCATTTCCACATCCTTTCATGGAGGAGAAGAAAAACCCTACCAGTACATGGACCCCATGCTTCCCTTTTCAGCACCAATAAAAGGGCAGGAAGCAAAAAGTTGCTCAGTAAACATCAGAACTAAAATCTATTTTTATAGATGCCTTCTAATCCCTTCTTAGCTGCATCTCACTGGATCTTCCTCATGTTCCCCTCACATTTCTCTTCTGACAGAATTTCCAAATCCCTCCACAGCCACAACCATTCCCAAACCTATCCCTGCAGGAGCCCAGCCTAGAGGACAAAGGAGGGAGCAGTGATCGAGCACACACTGCAGCCTTTTAATCAAGAACTGAACTCTCAGATCCTGTCCTACCTCAGAATGTCTGAAATCAGTAAAACAGTGTGAAAAGGGTGGGGGTTTTGGAGGAGTGGTGTCAAAGTGGGAGGGAGTGACAAGCAAATAGGCAGAGAAATAGGCACAGATGGACAGTCTGGGGAAAAAAGGCTAATCAAAGAAATGTCCTGTCATTAGGAAACAGGCTGGAGAGGGAGGAAAAAGAAATTAACCCCATAACTTTAAAGACTTAATAAAAAAACGTTATAAAAATCAAATTAAAAAGAACATTAGAACATAAAAATTACACACTTGAACCTATACCAAAATTTTGGGTTTAAACTTCTGCTGAAAAAGGAGCTCATAAGGCCAGGAGCTGGACTGGATGATCCTTGGGGGTCCCTTCTAGCTCAGGATATTCTGTGATGATATCATAAATGTGTTGGGAACTGAGGGGGAAGGGATGGGGAGAGAGGAGAAAATTGGGGGGGGCAGGAGGGGTGGAGGAAAGGGGCTGAAAAAAAACATTATTTTTCCAATAAGAAGCATTTACAGCCAAAAAAAAAGTGATCTTTCTGTTTGAAACACAGAATATGGACCAGTCTGGACCTGGGACGTTTCAGTCTCAGTGGGAATTCACCCCTGCCCTTCTATCTCGTTGTTAAATCCATTATTATTGTTATTACTACAGATCTCAGGTCTGGAGGGGTTTGAAAGGGGCTAAGCTGTTCCCTCCCCTGCAGTGGGTGGAGGTGATGGTGATGGAGACCCAGAGCCACAGGAGTCACACGAGGTTAACTGAACCCAGCTTTAAGCCAGTCCTCAGGCTGAGCAGTGCTCCCCAATCTGCCACTTGACTGCTGCCCAAGAGGAACTCCTTGCTCCATAATCCTCTCCAAGGGAGGGAAATTCAGTGGTGGGAATTTTGCTTTAAAAGCTCCTTTCTGAGTTAGAATTCCACCACTCTGGCAAGGGAGCCCAGGCCAGGAGCTGCTGAAGGGTCCCAAACGCTGGCTGGTCCCAGCAGGCTGCCCTGGTGTGCTGAGAGCTCATCCTCTTCTCTCCCCTGTCAATCTGAAGAGCCAGCTGGGGAGCTGGGAGCTGCCCTCCAGGGAAGGGTCAGGGAATGCAACAGGAATTCTGACAGGCAGGAGCTGGGGAAGACATGCTCCCCACATGCTCAGGAGGCAGCAGAGCAGAGCATTTTGCTTCACAGATTTAAGGAAAGTGTAGAAAGGAGAATCTGTCAAAGGCTTCAAATCCAAAAAGCCAGAAGTGTTTGGGCATCCTTCTAGCCAGGATTGCTTTATGGTCAGAAATCCAGTGGAAACAGCTGTTCTTCTTTCACACACATGGAAAAATAAGTTTTAAAATGTATAAATAAATAAAAACAAAGAGAAAAAAAACCCAAATGCAACCACAAACTACTTTTGTGGCAGGGCTGGATGAAGTGGCACAGGTCAAAGCTAAGAATAGGAGCAGCTGCTGTGTGTGGATTTAAATAGTGAAAAGGTCTAAGGCAGTAAATCAGGGCACCTGCTGAGAGCTTCCAGGTGGTCCAGACTTCACACACAGGCAGGGAGACAGCAGAGTGTTTGGAAATGAGCTGAAGCAGGGCTGCAAGGATAGAGCCCTGTGGATGATGCTGAACAGAAGGAAGCGAGGAACCCCAGAGAGAAAAGATAAATGCAGGAGAAAGCTCTGAAGTGTGTGCAGGAAATAATAAAATGCAAATTGCCCCGTAAATAAAGGTGAGGACAGTTTGGAACAAAACTCATCCAACCCAGCAGACAGCCAAGGGGATGGAAAGGCAGCCAAGCAGGGAATGGGAGAGGCTGCAAGAACTGCAGGGCAGCAAATTAAAGCTTCCCAGCCTGATGTGAGTGCAGAGAAGGAGCAAAGTCCTCAGCCAGCAGCTCCTTGGGAGCTCAGGAGTGCCAGGGCAGAAGAGACAGCACTTGTCAAAGACTGCCAGGGGAACTGCAGATAAACCCTGAGTAATTCCAGGGAGCTGCAGAGAGAAACAGAGCAGCACAGCTGAGTGAGGACACAGGGACCATTCCCATGGCAAGGAGACAGAGACCACAGAGCTCCTTCAGCTGCTCAGAGCAGAGCCAGAGCGCTGGGGGCAGCACGGGGATTTCCCAAGAGGTTCCAGTGGCTCACTGCATCTCCTCCAGAAAGGCAGCAGTGCTGGGAGGGCAGAGGAGAACCTCTTGGGTTACCTGTGTCCCCAGGTTTGAAGTGGGTCTAACCCAGAGCCAGCTCACAGTGTGAGACCCACCGGCATGGCAGAGCTGTCCCAGTGTCACCTCCACCCCATCACACACCCTGAGTCTGCCCAACGCTCCTGGGCACCACTGCTCCTTGCCAAGGCACCTCAGGGGTTTGATCCCCTGCCTGACTCTGCTCTGCTCTGCTCCACCAATGCCCACCTCACTGCCAGGGCCCCCCCTCACAGCTCCAGGTTTAACTCAGACCTGAGAAGCTCAGGTGACACCTTTGGGGTGTGGTTGCTCTTCTTCTCAGTGATTTTTTAGCTCTTCAGGGACAACATCCCCAGCTTTAGTTTTATTTTTCCATCAGCTGATTTAGACCTCGAGCAAGCACTGGGGATGGTCTTGTCCAAATGGCTGCTAACCCCATGCAGGGCTGGTTACCCCAAAAGTGAGGTGGCTGTCAATCCCTTCTCCCTGACAAGTGACAGGACTAGATGAAATGGCCTCAAGTTGCACCAGGGAAGGTCTAGATTGAATATTAAAGATTTATTCTCTGCAACAGTTAGCAAGTATTGTCACAGGCTCCCAAGGATGGTGGGGGAGTCACTGGAGTTGTTCAAAAGCCATGTAGGTGTGGCACTTGGGGACATGTTTTAGTGGTGAACACTGTGGTGGTGCTGGGTTGACACTGGACTTGGTGATCTTAGAGGGCTTTTCCAACCATGACTGTTCTGTCATTCTGTGAAAACCCACAGGCTAATTCAGCAGGTTATTAAACATCAGAGACTTAATGTGTGTCTTGTCAAGTTAAACTCCAAGCCCTGGCCCTCATGGTGTGCCCAGGCACTGAGTCCTCCAGGATGAAATGAAAACTGTTCCTTCACTCAGATGGAATTCTCCAGGGCCACCCACCCAGGATCTCCCCCTTCTCTGGATGCTCCTGGCCCTGTTCTCAGTGGGAGCAGGGTTCTGTTTTGACACACAACCCTCTGCCAACGTTTACAGCCCAGCCATGTGCTGCTCCCCCTGCACAAACCCCAGATTTTGGGTTGCACCCTCTGTACAAGGCCCCTCCCTGGGGGCTCCTGCCCACCCCAGCCCATCCAGCTGGCTCCATCCCAGCAGCCTGCTTTGGCCAAGGTGGGGGACAGCGGGAGGGAACCACCCCCAGGAGCTCATTAACACTCTCAATTAGCACAAACCCCATCCACATCAGCCACTCAGACAGCTCTGTCCATGGGCACACCAGCTCTCACAAGCAGTGCCCATGTGCCTCCTTCCAACCCCAGCACTGTTGGGATCGAGCCAAAGGTGCAGACTAGCACTTCCCTGACTGGCACCCTCCTTCTCTGCCTAGATCTCTCCTTCCCTGACTGGCACCCTCCTTCTCTGCCTAGATCTCTCCTTCCCTGACTTTGCAGTAGCTGCTTGATCAGCAAAACACTTTTATGGCCAATGATGGGAGCAGAGGACAGGAAAGATTTGTGCTCCTTCACTGCCAATAGAAGCAGAAAAGGAGACAACAGTTGAAGGAGGTCAGGGCTGGATGGGAGATTGGGCAGGAATTGTTCCCTGGGAGGGTGGGCAGGCCCTGGCACAGGGTGCCCAGAGAAGCTGTGGCTGCCCCTGGATCCCTGGCAGTGCCCAAGGCCAGGTTGGACATTGGGGCTGGGAGCAGCCTGGGACAGTGGGAGGTGTCCCTGCCCATGGCAGGGGTGGCACTGGATGGGATTTAAGGCCCTTTCCCAGCCAAACCATTCCATGGTTCTGTGATCCCATGAACATGTGGATAGAAGCTCTCCAGCTTTCCCCTGTAGAACCAAAAATCTGGCCATGCAGTAAGGGACCAGAGCAAGATTTTGCAGAGCAAGATTCCCTCTCTTTTATTCCTATGTTGTCCTCACCCTCAGGCTTCTCAGACTTTGCCCAATGGGACCATGGGGTATGATCTCCCAGGCTAAACCTGCTCTGTGTCCTGGGCTGGGGTGGAGCTTCAAGCTTTGGCTCAGCCTGTGAGTGCCAGAGTCCAAATTGGACAGAGTCTGGGCAGGAAAAGATCAGAAGTAAAAGGGGAGACAAGGTTCAGGAATGAAGGTGGTTGAGGTGGAGCAGCACCTGGCAGGGACACATCCCTGGGGGCTCTGCTGGCCCCAGTGCTGGGTTCATGGGCTCCAGATTCCTCACACCACTGCACAATTCAGTTTCATGGAGAATGCCAGTCAAGAGGGGCACCCACTCACCTGGGCACCAGCTTTATCTCAGAGGAGGTTTCTAAAGGCTTTTGGAGCTTTTCCACCTGCCACCAGTGTCTCCCTCTCTGAGAGCTCCTCTACATTTCCATTTCATTTCATTCTTTCTCAGCAATATCCTGCCCTTGTTCAAGAGACGGGAAAACCTTTACAGTGTTAGAAACCTTCTCCCACACAAGGCCTGAAAGAACAGCCCAAGCTGCACCCCAGGCTCCTCTAAAAGACAGAGTAGGCAAAATGACCTTTAACCTCCCATCCTGCACAGGTTTCCTATGCCTTTGTAAATCCCTTCTCAACCCTTTCTTCTCCCCAGCCTGGCACCGGACCCTGTGTGATGCAGCCTGCGCAGTTGTGACGGGACCCCAATTTAGACACAGCTTTGAGGTGTCTCTGCCTTGCCTTTTTCCCCAAATGAGCTCCCCAAAGAAGATCAGTCAGTTCTAGAGACAGGTATTATTTATAACCTGCATTAACTTTACACAGAAAGAAAAATCAAAGTGACAGAATAGAATTAGATCAGATAGAACAGACATGAAAAGGCTCATTAACAGCTCTCCCCTGCCTACAGAGCCCTTGCAAGTGGGTCCAGCTTTCTGGGCTCCCTTTCAGTCAATTCAGGCTTCCTAAGCTGCAGCAGACTCTGCAGAGTCCTGGGAAGTGTTCATTCTTTCATTCCTGGAAGTTTTATCCGTAGGTAGTTCAGAATCCTTGGGCCCTTTTGGGGCTTCTTCATGCTCTTCCTCCTGCCTTGCAGGTCAGAAATGTCTCTGTCCAAGCTGGTCTTGGGCCAGGAGTGATTTCCTCTCTCCTGTGGGGTCATTTAACAATTGCATCCTTCCTCCAGAGGAGCAAGACACATAAGGAACAAGCCAAGCAGGCAAACCCTGCTGCTGCAAGAAGAGATGGCACAGCCCTGCTGCTGCCTCACGGGTGTGGAGCCATGGAGAGGGATGCACCTCATGTAACTGAGCTGACACTGCTCTCTGAAACATGAGCAGTGCTGTTATTCCTCAGCCACAGAATCACAGGATCATTTAGCCTGGAAAAGACTAAGGTCACCAAGTCCAACCAAGGTGTCCCAGAGCATCCACTCTGTTCAGGGCACCTCTCTTGGGTGGACCAACCATACTGACCTCATCTTTCTCCAGCATTAAGGAAAAGGGCTGGACACAAGAGCAGAGTGACCTATCCCAGCTCTCACAGTGCTGCCCAGGGACCTCAGGGCTGATGTTTTCACCAGGCCAAGCATCTCTGACAGTCACTGTGCCATGGCACACCCCTCCCTCCCCGCAGTGTGACTGATCCCTCGTACAGCAGACAGAAATATTGGCTTAAAATATCTGCTCAATGGAAAATTGATCTTTTGTCAAAACAAGAAACCTCAGTGGGAAGTTTTCTATTAGTCCCTTCACATTTTTCACAGAAAATAAGATAGAGAATGGAAATGGGATTGATGTAAAAAATGAGATGTTGTTCTTCTGACTAACTAGGGGGACTGGTTTAGCTGTCCCAGTGCCTGGCACCTTCTCCAGACTCTGTCCCCAGCATGACTCTCCACGGACAGACATCCCACATGACAAGGGAGTGAGAAAAGTGGGACGTCACTTGAGCCAGCAAGGGAGTTTGGGGCTCCTGGTCAGTAAAGGAGGGAGGAGAGCTGGGCACATAAGAACCACTGCCCTCCCTGCATCACTCTGCTCAGAGAAGAGGAAGTTTTCACCATCCATGGACACATTTAGGACTAGATGGGAGAACAGGGAAAGAGCAGACCTTCAGAGCTCAACACCTGTCATGGCCCAGGGCCCTGTTTGGTCCTTTGAGAGAAGGAAGCAGAATGCAGAGGGAAAACCCTCAGGTCTGCTCTGGAACAGGGAGTACAGCAAGCTCTGCAGATACACAGATACAGAGAGCTGAGAGATACAGAAACAGATATAGAAATAGATATAGATGTGGGGATATAGATACATAACCCAGGAGGAACTGGCTCACATACGGGGTCGGAGGTGGATAATAAAGGGTGGAATGAGAGGATGAATTTGGGAGTTATGAATAGGTTTTGTCCTGCTCTGCTGTGTGCCAGGTGTTGCTGCACATGGAGGAAGAAGAGATACAGGCTGGTGCAAGGGGGCTGGTCCCATATCCCCTATCCCACATCCTATATCCCATATCTCATATCCCATATCTCATACACCTGCTCTCTCTCAGCTGTGCTCTTTTTGGGGATCTCTGGTGCAGTCCCCCCAGCCTCTGAGTATCTGCACCACTGCACCCAATATGAAAACTCAAACATTCAGTCCTTCCCCCTGCCCTGAGTTTTTGGCCTGGGTAAGTAACAGAATGCTAAAAATAAAGCAAACAAACAAACAGAACCAAAAATCAAGTGGTTTATCCCCCAGCATCCAAACCTTTGAGTTGTGCTGTGACAGCAAACCCAAACCTCTCCAAGGCCAGAGGCTTTAGTGGTCCTCTGTGAAATCCAACCTGAGAACCACAATTCCCAGCAGGACTCCAGGCCCTGGTGCTCTCACAAGAACCTCACCCACGACAAGACTTGTGACTGAATCCTGGGAGGTGGCACTGGCATCTCTGAGATACCAGATGTGCCTGGCTTTGGTAGGGAGAGCCTGGGGGCTCTTTCCTCTTACCCTCAGCACCTTCCAGTTCACTCTGGGCACTCTCAGGAATCTCCTGCTCTCTCCTTCAATGCCAGCCAAAGAACACAGACATCAGCCCCATCTCCCCCCACTTTCCCTGCAGACTGGGAGCCTTTTATCCACCCAGCTGCCTTCTTGGGAGATGAATATTTTAAAACACTCCTTTTTTCTGTTTTTTACAAAATATATAAAATGTTAAGTATGTGTCAAAGTGTCCTTTTGATGTTTTCTCTCTTCTACATGCTGGGCTCGAGCTCAGTGATTGATGCAGGGGAGTCCCTGTGTGCATGCCAGTGCTGGGGACACTGGGGGAGGCTGCCCAGGGCTGGCCAAGCCCGAGAAGGTGAGGTGGTGTCCCCCTCTCCACCTCCACAGCTTCTCAGAGCCCATGGATAATTCATTCCTCACTCATCTCTAGTGATTTATTTATTAGACTCCTGGCTCACAGGCATGAAGAGCTGTAAGTTACCAGTGGCAGAGCTGGAAGTGGCCACAATCCAGGGGCTGGGATCTGGTCCTGGAGGCACCATCCATGCTCCACTGCTCCTGCTGGGAGCCCAGAGCTGCTGCCTATGCCTCTCTAGCCTGGCTCCTGAAGGGAAACCATGAAAGAGATAATAATAATAAATACAGTAGCTCCAGGCTTTCTAAGAAACCAGCCCCACAAACCTGGCTCCCAGAAGGGAGTCACCTCACATCCAAGGTTGGATGTGTAAATCTGGTTCCTCGGGACATCCTTCCTGTCCCAGCTGATGAGGCGTGAACCTCTCCTCCGGAGCTGGAAACTTGTTAACACACTTTTTTTCCCTCTTCCTTGGTAGTACAACTTCAGGCCCTGTTCTTATTCATAAAAAAGGACTCATCAAAGGCAAATGTAAAGAACAGCTGAGGGAGTACAACAAAAAGAGAGTTACTCAGAGGTGTTCCCTGCACCTCATTTGCTCTCACAAGCACCCAGTGCTCCTTTGCAGGGTGACTCCTCCTTCATCCTGACTCCTCCTGCAGATTTCCACCTCCTGCCTCCACATGTGCTCTGATCTCCCCATCCTCTCCAGCAGCACCTTCTCCTCTCTCCTTCAGTGCTTGCTTGCCTTCTCCCAGCATGAAGTGTCTGGTCTTTTCCAAAGGAGGGATGGTTTTCACTCTCTTTGCTGTCACTCCATTTTTCTCCCCAGCCCTTCCAGGCTGTAAGAGTCCATCAAGGTACTCTGCAGGGACCCCTAGCCCATGTTCCTGGCACACCTTGATCTGCTTCCTCTGCTCCCACCTTCTCATGGCCAAAACTCCAGGCCTCTTCTTCCTCCTGCTGCTCTTTTGCTTTTGGCTGCTTTGGGATATCCTTGATCTTATCACACCCTCCCAAGCCCAGATGGAGATTGTGACCTGCAGTGCCAGAAGGAGTCAGGTCAGCAATCCCAGGGTGGCAGGAGAGACGTGGAGCAGTTCCTGCATTCAGTGGGAGCAGTGCAGCTCTGAACTGCCCCACTGATCCTCAGGGGACACAGACACCCCCTCCCACAGAGGCCCCTCTGGTAGAACCTGCACAAATGTGTTTCCTTCTGGCCCCAGACCCCAAAGCCTGGCTGAGCATCAGGGCTGGACCAGGCCATGAGCACAGCAGGGTTCATGGCCACAGAGGTGCTGAGCAACACCCAGAGCTGCCCCTCTGCTGCCCGGATCCAAGAAGGGCAGAGCCACTTCCAGGCTGGGCTTGGAGAGCTCACCAGAGTGGGTTCCATACAGAGACTTCTGCCAAAAGCAAAGGCAGAGGCCCATCATTCACAGCATGGCCTCTGGGAGAGCCAGCAGTGACACATCCACTCGTGACCCACATGCAGGGTGACCCCAGAGCAGCACCAGGAGAGCCCCACGGGCACCCCACGGCTTCTGTGCACGGCTCCAAACCTCCCTCCTGCCTGGCTCTCACAGAAACATTTCTTTTCAGCTCAATAAAGGCAGCAGCTGTTGATCATCTGAAGATCTGTCAGCTCTGCTGAAGGTAGATGGTGGCTATTTATTTTCAGCATAATTTCTTTAAAAAACTGCAGTCACTTAAAAAAAAAAAAAAAAAAAAAAGGGAAAGCTGGCCCTTTAAAGATTCCAAACATTTTCCTCCTCAAAATGTTTGTTGATGGAACTGACTATTCCCTGGCTTCCCCCTCCTCGGATCAAAGCCTCCAGCTCATGCTGGAAGGATGGTATTTCCAAAGAACCTCCCCCAGAAGGGACCTGCTCACCCAGCAAAGGAGCACAGGCACTTCTTGGCTTCACCACAGCATCATTAAAGGCTCAAAATAGCAAAGGCCAAACCTTTGCTATCCAGCCATTTTTTATTTTAACTGCTTTATTCACTTGACCACTAAAAAATTCATTACATCTAAAGTTTAATGAGAAATTAAATGGATGGATTGGCTTCTAAACAGCCTGTGTGAGGGTGTGAGCACTGCCAGAGGGGCTGTGGGCTAATGAAATGTTTAATGCTGAGGACTGCAGCAAGCTTGGGCGCAACAGATGCCGGCTTGGGGATATAAATAAAGTGCAGTGATATGAGCTCATGTTCTCTTGACACCCTGCTGAAACCCTCCTCCTCTCGCAAAAAGCTTCAAACTTCTCAGCTCCTTCCTGAGTTGAAGGCTGAGCTCATGTAACACCATCTCCTCCTCCTCCACCACCTGCAGGAGTGGTCAGCCCTGGCCAGGGATGGATTTCCTCTCATCGTCAGCTCAGCTGATTCTGTGATTCTGTGACTCTGTGATCTAACTGAGCTTATGGAAAACAGCTGATTCCTTTGGTATTTTCTGGGGAAGTTCTGCCACTGTTCAGGCTGACCAAGAAAATCCACTTGGATTCCTGCAGTGCTCTCTGCAACCCATTTGGGCAAATTTTCACACATATTTTTGGAGCTTTGGGACTGGAGCTCTGAACCCTGACCATGAGAGACCTTGTCTGCCTGCATTTCCTGAAGGAAGACAAGTCCTTAGGTTCAAACCAAGATGCAGGGAACAACATGTAATTCAGATCCAAGGATAGGCAAAATGAAACAAAAATCCAAGGCATTACCCCAAAACAGCTCCATATTGAGCCACGGGCATCAAGCAGGTCACAGGTACCTCAGGAAGAAGCATCTTGCCTGGAGCATCTCAGCTGGGTGATAACCAAGACGTGTCCTGAGATCAGATCATAGAATCACTGAATCATTAAGGTTGGAAAAGACCTCAAAGATCATCAAGTCCAACCATCAAAAGTCAAGGCAATCCCTGTGAAAGAAGATGGATGCTTGTGATCTCATCCCTTGCATGCATACCTGTCATCGTACCCTATAAATATCTTGGGAATCCCAAGCAGCCTGCAGATCATCTGCACGAAGATGTACCCAAGGAATATGTTTGAGGGGAAAGGATTGCAGCCTCAGCTGACTGCCCTGCTTTTTGCAGAGTTCTTTCCAGGAGTGAGGAGCCCTGAGGTGTGTCCATGTCCTGGAGTGAACCTCTGTGGACAGCTCAGTTCTGATCTGTCTCCCCTAGGTTATCCTGGTTCAGGGGTGCTCAGACAGGACTGTCCCCCACCCAGCCTGGCCAAGCACAGAGCCCTGTGCAGCTCCTTGGTGCAGGGGTTGTGCTGGGGTGCTCTTGTCCTTCTGTCCTCTGCACATCTCTGCTATTTGCACTGCTGGGTGTAGAGAGAGTGTCAGGCTGCCAGAACCTTGGCCCATGAGATGTGACAACTCACCAGCAGTGTGACTGGGGATCAGGGCTGTGGTCAGGGCCGAGAGAATGCAGGAGCCAAGGAATCCCAGAATGGGTTGGGTTGGCAGGGTCCTCAGAGCTGATCTCATTCCACCCCCTGCCATGGGCAGGGACACTTCCCACTAGACCAGGCTGCTCTGTCCAGCGTGGCCTGGAGGAGTCACCCAGGCTGGCGTTCACCCCCTGCATCCTGGCACAGCTGGGGTAGGGCTGGTGAGGCAGAGCAGGGATTCCCTGCTCTTTGCAGGAGGGAGGCTGCCTTTGGGAGCAGCAGAGGGGTTTGGATCTTTCCTACTGCAATTCCTTAATCTTGTAATATTGGCTTGCAGGCTTGGAGCCAAAGATAAATCCCCCAGATTCCCACTGCATCCTCCAAACCAGGACATGCCCAGCGCTTTCGTCACTCACAGAGGGAGGGATCGCAGCCGTGCCCTTTGGCATCACCTGATGATGGAGAAGCTTTGGATGGTGAGCTCCTGAGAGGAGCAGAGAACTGGGGCAAGAGCCTTCTCCACCCTCAGCCCGGAAGGTATTTGAATATTTCATGATGAGATTTTTCTCCCACTTGTTTTTTGGAAGCAGAATCACATGGTCAGACAGAGACTGAGGACCGATGATCAAACGCTTCCCATTGCCTCATGCTCCCAAATGACTTTTCCCCCTTGGCAGACATGTGGGACGAGAGGCCAGCACAGAGCAGAAGATGCTGTCAGAGCAGGAGGGGCTCAGGTTATCCCTTCATGTCCCACAGCGTTATCAGAAGTTGCCTTGAAGCTAGGATTGCTCCATATTCCTGAAATGAATGGATAAAAAACATCAATCTCCACCCTGACTCCTGAGTGGGGCCTCAAAATGTAGATGTGCACAAAAGGCATCACAGGGCAGAGATGTTTCTTAAGGGCTGAAAATGACACTGGCTCTTGGCCATACAACTTAACTTTTTAGCAATAATGTGGAAAAGAGAGTATCATAGAATGACAGGAAGGTCTGGCTTGGAAAGGACCTTTGCCATCTCGTTGCACCCCCTGCTATGGGCAGGGACACCTTCCACTAGACCAGGTTGCTCCAAGCCTTGTCCAGGCTGGCCTTGGACACCATCCTTGCCAAAGCACACCACCAGCACACTGAGCAGAAGGGCTGGGTAAACACAGCAACCCCTCAAGCTTGGTAATGAACCTGCAAAAATAGCCAAATGTGAAAGCACCCACCTAGGAATTAATAATTCCAACTGAGAATATCAGGGGGTGTAGGGATTCCATCTTTGGGAGCCACATGTTAGAGAGAAGATGAGGCAAGCAGCAAGTTCAGAGGGATTTCAGTACATCAAGTCAAGGAGACAAATAACTACTCCAAATTACTAAGGAAAGGGCAGAGTCTGTTCCTCTGAGTTGATCACTGCTAGGATAGCGAGTCCCACGCCAGGATCACACCAATAAACCTGAGAAGGTGCAGGAGGGAATCAGGAAAATGGGTGGCAGACTCTCAGTGCTTCATTTATCAGGGAGAAGGTCAAGAGTGACTCGATCATTATCTGCAGCTGCTGCTCAGAGAGCAGAAATCCGATAGCCCCGAGCTCTTCAAACCAGCCCAGATCTAAGGAGATACAAAGCGATGCCACCCTGCTCTGAGCAATAGGGCACGGAGGTTTGAACAGGGAGATTTGGAACTAATTTACTGAGGATTGGGGGGGATTCACCAACACCACACACGGTAAATTAAAGCATTCTGCCTAAGAGATACTGACTTGAAGCAAGGACCTGCTTGAGGGTAATGAGCTGTTTTCTGGAAACAAGACTGAGAGCTCGTCTAGGTATGGCAAATATGTCCATCTCCACGGGGCAGGTTAGTCTGGAGTGTTTCTCACATCCTGCTTTTCTCCGTGGGCACTCAGGGCCAGTTCAAAATGTTAACAACCTCTCTTCATACCAGAACCCCCTTCCCACAGCCCTGCTCAATGCCTGCGAGGTGGGGAATGCCCTGAAGTGTTTGAGTAGGAGAGGGCTGGGGTCAGGGATGGGCAGTGACAGTCACCTCTCAATGCTAAGGGATGGGGGAGAGAGCACAGCCCTTGCTGTCCTCCTGGAGGCCCAAACTGACACTCCAGGAGCATACTTCGTTTCTTTAACCTGCTACTTTGGCAGACACAGTGGATTGGATGCTCCAAGGGCCTGGCACCCTGCCAGCCCTGCTGTCCCTCTGTGGCAGCACAGAGCCCTCCCTGCCACAGGAACACCTTGCAATGGACAGGCCAAACCCCTTCCCCCATCAGGAGGAGAAACAACCTGGCTCACACAGAGCAAACATGGTGAGGGCTTTTTAGGAGGAAGCCTCAGGTAGGCTGACAACCTCAGTTAGCTCTGAAATCACCCTCCTTCCCTGCTCTCAGGAAGCAGAGAGGTGTAGTGGGTCTGTCCATTGAGCAGATCTGGCACCATATGGCCAGAGGAGTTGCTGCTCCACACGCACACAGACGCTGAGAGCTAACTTTGGCTCCCGAAAGGCTCCCCAGACCTTTCTGTGAGATTTTCCAGCAGCCCCAGGTGGGCAGGGACGATGAGTCAGTGCTGGGAGCAGCCTCACATGGAACATGTGATGCCTGCTAGCTCTGCAGAAAGCTTAGGGAATGGTAATCCTTAGAAATCAGAGAGCTGGTGTCTTCTGAGAACACCCAGCTCTTGAGGAAAGGCAGGAAGGAAAGGCCTGGGAAGCAAAGCTCCTCATCAGGGAAGAGCAGTTATGGATTTCCCCCCACTCCTGCAGATGTGCCATCCCGAAACCTGCACCAAGGCAAAGATTTCCACATCTCATTAACTCTCTCTGGATCAGCAAGGTCACATCAGCCCTGCCCAGCCCCAGCTTCTCTGCATGCTCTGGGTGTTCACAAAGCTCCCCTTGACATCAGGAAACCACATCAGGTTCCTGCACCATGGCCAAGCCTTCTCCTCCTGACTGGGTGCAGACAGGCTCCTCTGACTGCCTCCCCTGTGGCAGTGCCATCCCTCCACTACTCTCCAGGGCTTCTGGGCCCTCTGACCCTCCAGCAGCACAAGGCAGGATCTCCAGGCTGAGCTGACTCGCCTCAGGCTGCATTACAGGCACAGTGGAGCCTGCCTGGATTTGGGGTCTGCACAGGGGAGCACAGAGGGTCACAGAGGTTGGTTGGAGCATGACTGAAGGTCTCCTCCCAGCATCTTTCCTGCTTTGTTCCCCTGCTGGGTTCTGCACACCGTGGGTGAGGTGCACAGAGGTGAGAGCACCCTTCCCTCTCAGGAAGGAGGCACTCCAGAGCCCAGCAGCTGCCTTTGAGCTCAGTGCACGTATGAGAGCAGAGCCCAGACAGCAGCAGGTTCCTCAAGATGTGCTGTGGGTTTCTTATGAGCAGATGCAGCTCTGAGATGCAGGGGCTGGCAGTAAAGTCTTTACAGTTTTGCCTTTGCCAGCCCAAAGAAATCTGTCCTAAGAGACCACTCAAAGGACCAGCAGAATAATTGCATCTGTTTGAGATAGAACAGGCAGGTAGGAGCCTTTGGAGGTGCTTGGGGTCAGTTCCTACAGGCAGTAGGTTGCTTATAAAAGGTTTACCCCAGGTGACATTTGTTCATGGCCTGTTAGTTTAGGGGAAGCCTTGGGAATGATGAAGCATTAATTGCTTCTCAGCTGCTCTGCTCCTGTCTTTCCTCCATCTGCTGATGAAGTCATCCTCAGCCACATGCTTCAGGAGCCTCCTTCAGCTGCTTCTCCCATGTTTTCATCCACACATCCCATGCCTTGCCAGGATGATGCTCCAACACCCTCTCCTGCTCCTCTCTCTGCACATAGTTCCTGTGAGAACCAGCTCATGAGTTCTACCTCGACCAGGAGCAAATCCATCAATGCCCTGGAGCCATGGGATGCTGCAGCCCCTCAGCCTCGCCCTTGTCTCTGCCCTTGCTGGTGTCTCACTCCAAAAAGGGGCTGCAAATAAACAGTCAGAGCCCCCAGCCTCGTGTTTGAGCAGTGCCATGAGACTGTCCTGCCATCACAGGGACAGTCACCCAGCGATGGGGAGCCACTGTTTGGGCTCACAGGGCCAGCTGGGAGTGCTTTATAGCAGGGCACAGGATTGAACAGATCACCTTTGCCATGCTCCAGAGCAAGCCAGGAGTGCAAAACTGAATGGATCCATTCTTGCACCAGCAGAGCATCCCTGGGTTCCCTTTGGCAGGAGAGAGAGACAGACAAAGCCACAGCATCCCATTGCCAGGAGCAGCCTCACCCAAGTGTTCCACTGATAGCACATGTCTCTAAGGGCAGGGCTGAGACATGCAAGCTACAGGAGAATCAGAGAGCCCAGGAAGCTCACAGGGCTGAGACATGCAAGCTACAGGAGAATCAGAGAGCCCAGGAAGCTCACAGGGCTGAGACATGCAAGCTACAGGAGAATCAGAGACCCAAGAAGCTCACAGCACTGGTGGGGAGGGGAAGTGCATCCAGCAGGTTTGGCAGAGCTCACATCGCCCTGGAGGGTGAGAGCCCAAGCTGGGACAAGGACACACCAGAGCCAGAAAGGTGGCGAAGGGGTGAACCCAGGTCTGCTGGATGAGGGTCTCCAGCATCAACATAACTGCAGCAGCTCCTACTGGCTCGGATTCATGTAATTAAGTAATTAATGTGTGTTGGGCAGAGAGGAGATGCTGCTTCCCTGTAGCTTCTCTCTCCAGGGCTCCATGGCTGACAGGAGGGGTGGTGGGTTGTTTGCTCCCTCCTAAGCCCCTTTCCAAGGGTTTCCCCTCCACAGGCTGAGATCAAGGGATTCATGGATTCCTCTGCCCACGCCTCTGCTCCCCCAGGACAGCAGCCCCTGCTTAAACAGCTCTGCTGCCTTCCACTTCGTATCTTTGATCTCAGATTTAAATACAGCTGCCCACAAAGGGAACAGGAATGGATCCCAGCCGAGGTTTGATTTCCAATCTCTCCATCCTCCCAAATAATACTATCAAAGTATCACATTTTGGAGAACTAACCATTGCCTTGGCTAGCCAAAAATACATGTGGGGGGAGTAAAGGAGGGAAATAAATTCTCAAGAACAATTACCTCCAGGTTATTTTTCACTATTTCTTTTTTATACCATTGTTTGGAATTAAACTTCAAGCTGCTCTACTTCTGCATATTGCATCTCCACTCCTAATCATGGCAGCAAAGGAGAAGCTCGTAATCCTGATGGATTTCCCCCACAAACTCGTGATCTTTCCAGAGACATCGCTCCCTCCACCTCCTCTCCCCCAGCCTGTGAGTATTTCTGGTTCCCCACGTTCATGGCCTGGCATTTAGCTGCGTCCAACCCGGGGCTGTTTTATCACCTCCAATTTGCTAAGTGATATAAACACGACCACCTGATTACTCCGCTCTTGCCACTATTTACTGCTCCTGGAGTCTCTCAGTGTCATCTTCAAACTTTATCAGTAATGATTTTCTGTTTTCTTCCAGATCACTGCTAAAGATGCCGAGCAGCTCAGCAGCCTGGGGAGATACCTGTGGGACCCAATTAGGAGTGACTGTGCTAAAGGCTGATTGAGAGCCAACAATTCCACCCCAGATCGAGCAGTTAGCCAGTTTTTAAGCCTGGCCTAATCATGCCAGAGCCATTTGTTAAGTACTGATAAAAACAAAACCACAGCAAGACCGCCCAGGTTAACTCTTGACGATCTCTGCACACCAACAGCTCCGTGGAACTTCAGTGCACTGGCTGAAAAATAAATCACAGGAGTGACAGCAACCATGTCACTCCTGATACAACCTTCACAGGCTGTTGGTCTCAGCTCCATTCACAGCCCTGGGGAGGTCAGGTCTTTCACTCTGGCTTTTTCTCCTAAAGGGGATTTGTCTCCCAACACCCAAGAAGAGGCTGGGATAAGGCAGGCAAGGGAAAAAGGCACCTTCAGCCTCTGTTGCTCTCTTGCTCCCACTAAGCTGATACACAGCTCCAGAGGCCCTTGGAAAATATGTTGAATCTCTAAGAAATCTTTGCTCTCCTTCATCTCTCCCATCACAAAAGGAACACAGGCCTTGGATCATGTGTTTATTAAAATATTTTAACTGGGAAAAGAAGCTGGGGGAGGGAGGGGGTTAATTAAATTAATGGCCTCTCTAAAGAGAGGCAATTAGGGTATTGATTGCAAGAAGTGCCAAGTTAATTTGGCATGTGACACATTGACATTTTTCACAATCAATAAACCTGCAACACCTTCAAAGAAATCTCGAACAGTGTGCGACCACATCAGGGTCAAAAATGCAATAAATTTCTTGAGCTGATTATAGCTGTTGGTTTCTTTCATGTTTTCTCAATACCAAAAGCTGTCTGACAGGGCAGCTCTTTCCCCATGTGGCTTTAATAAGAGGCTTTGATGGAGCCAATGCAAGCTTTCTCTCTTTTTTTTTTTTTCAAGGAATCTTGTCAGCTTCAGTCATCTTCGCCTCTCCGTTCCCTGGCGAGTACTGGGAGGAAAGGGGTGGGAGAGGGCTGGGAGAAGCCAATTAATAGGGACAGTGGAGGGACAGCAGAGCAGCCAGCAGTGATGCTCTGAAGACAGGCTGGAGCCTGGAGCCTGCTCCAGATCCTGCCCAGCAGGACACTGAGTGTGCTGGGAAGAGCCTCCCTAACAAGGGATCAGGCAGGCCCTTCCCTGCCTTCCTTTGTCTCCTCTGCCGCTCCAAAGCAGCGCTGGGAGTTGCCATGGGGCTGTTGGCAGTGGGCATCTGTAGGGAACAGCAGACCCACCACAGCCCTGCCCTGGAGGGAGGCCTGCTAAGACAGAGAAGAAGGATTGCTCAACCTCTCTGCCAGGACCCCGAGATAACCGAGAAACTTTTCAGAGACAGCGAGCAGAAAGAAGCACACAGCCCTCTGGGAAGAATCTTATCTAGATCCGTAGTAACCCATTGGCTTTTACCCCACACACACACCCTCGAGTCCCCATAAAAACCTCTGTATTTCCCCCAGACCTCGGGGATTTCCCATCCCTGGCCTCCCTTCGCTGCTGGAAGCTCAAATAAAGCCAGCCTTGCGGAAAGCCACACGGGTCCCTCGTCTCTCTCTTCCCAGAGCCGACCTTTGGGGGAAGCAGCCTCACAGGGCTAAGAGCTGAGATCGCTGGAATCACTAAGGGCTGAACATCACTAACCCCTGCAGAGAACCGCTCCCCCAGGCTGCCGAGGGATAGCTGCTGAGACCCCCCAAGGCTGTCTTTGGCGAGATATCTTTTCTGGGGTGCTCACAGCCTCCTGGGCCACAGAGAAAGGCCCCACACCGGCAGCCACAGGCGTCCATCCCCCTGGGCAGGCAGGCCTGGAGGGAGCAGCAGGGTGAGTGAGGCTAGGCTGGCTCCTGCAGCAGCAGTGGCTGAGTCCCCAGGGTGTCCTGCTGGTGCCAGGGACACGGGGCAGGCTCTGGGCACAGGGGCTGCTGGAGGAGAGAGCACAGGGATGCTCCTGCACAAGTCCAAGGGGAGGGGTGAGCAGAGGACCCTCAAGGTCCTGACAAGAGAGGAGGGTTGGGATCAGGAATTGTTCCCTGGGAGGGTGGGCAGGCCCTGGCACAGGGTGCCCAGAGAAGCTGTGGCTGCCCCTGGATCCCTGGCAGTGCCCAAGGCTAGGTTGGACATTGGGGCTGGGAGCAGCCTGGGACAGTGGGAGGTGTCCCTGCCATGGCAGGGGGGGCACTGGATGGGCTCTATGGTCCCTCCCAACCCAAGCCATTCTGGGATTTTATGGTTCTGTCACACCCTGTTGTGGGGCACAAGTGTCTTTGTATTTATACTGGAGCCAGGCTGCAAACTGATTTTCCTCTCCTGAGCTCAGCTTCCCTCCTTTTGCTGCTCTGGGGTTGCCTGCCTGTGTGTATTGTTTCAAGGTGCTTCAGGGGATGTCACCAAGAGCTCCCAGCGTGACAAGGCTCATCTGTCCTGTGGTACATGTCCTGCCTGGCCTGGACCTTCCCAGTCCCTGCCCATGGCCATTTCCATTGTCAGTGCCTTCTGTGTACCAGTATCATATAAAAAACTTAAATCTCATATTCTGAAACGTCACACAAAAAAATACGAAATCACCTTCCATGGCTCTCATGTCCTGGGAGGGAAGGGAGTTGGAGCTGGCATGTCCCTCAGGCAGGATGGGCACCAGGAAGTGTTTCAGTTCCCAGAGACTCCAGTGAGACTAAACCCAGGTGTGACCTTCAGGCCAAGTGCCAGGCTGGCAGAAGGGCTCCACTGCTGTTTTCTGCTCAAGGATGAAGCTCTGGTGCCACTGTTCCCCCCTTGGGAGCTTAACCACCCTCATCTTTGGGAGCAAGCCTTGGCTGGGAGTGTGTCAAGGGCCAGGCCCTGACTGGTGCCCTGTGCCTGCTGCCCACTGGGTGCTGAAACATTTGGAAGTGTCCACCCAACTGTGCACAGCATTGCTGTGAACCCACTGTTGGAAATACAGACTGGATTAACTGAAAGCTCAGCTTTTTGTCCTTTAAATTGTTTCACTAAACTGACCTGGGCACTTGCCCCAAATTAACAGGATTTTTCCCATGGATAATGGGAAAATTCCCATTCCTATGCCTCTGCTGCTTACGTTTGTGACTCAAATTTCATTGCCTGTGCAGTGTTGTATAATTTACAGCATGGAATTACTGTGCATTTACAGACAAATCTGCATGGCTGTGACCCAGCACCAACCCCTAGACTGTTCATCATCTGTTGTCTGCTCTAACCTTACGCAAGGCTACACTCAGTAATTAACTTGTACAATTAGAACTTGACAGGGTCCACAAAAGCCACGTCCTGCCAGTGCCCCCAGCCCACACCTTGCCTCATTAGCAGCATCACCTGGACCAGCTCCTCTCAGACAGTGTCTGCACCCTTTTTTCCAGGCTCAGTGGGGTTTTTGCCCTGGGCACTGACACCCTCCCACAGGATTAATGCTGAGCACCATCACCTCATTACAATCAACATCGCTGCCTTATCTCAGGAAAAATGGAGGAAAATTAGCTTGTTCCTAGGAGACACAGGCTCGAGCCAGGCAGGCTCTCTGCTGCCCTTGTCCATGCTGAGGACAAAGTCAAGAGAGCAAATTCAGGAAAAGCTCTCCAAAGGCTTGTGGTGAGGGTGGTCATCTTCCTCCTCTGCCCCAGCCTGAGGTGACTGCCAGAGTCCCTGGGATTCATCCCATGGCCCCTGAGGGAGGAGGCAGGAATGATTCTCCATCGCCCTGTGGTCATCACTCCTCACAGAGTGGCCAGAGCTCCCCCTTGCCCCTGTGAGAGCAGCCAGAGCTCTCCAGCCCCTGTATCCACTGCAGAAAGTGAAGGCCCTTGAAAAAGATCCCCAAATAAATGTATCCAGCTTAATCCCCCAGCTGAGCCTGAAGATGCTTCCCAAACCCTGACCAATGGCAGTGTCCTGCACGCAGGATGGTGAAGAAGCTGTTGGGAAGGCAGGAGGGCAGCTCTGCACTGCTGGGACAAAACACACACTCAGGCAGGGTCAGCCAGGAGGGGATGCTCAAACTGCTGTTAGCTGACATAAAAAACAACAGCACCACTTCTCATGAGCACAGGGAGCCCAAAGCACAGGTACAGGTGGGGAAAAAAGAGGGGAAAAAAGAGGGGAAGAGGAAGGAATGGAGGAAGGAATGGAGGAAGGAATGGAGGAAGGAATAGGGGAGGGGAAGGGAAGGGAAGGGAAGGGAAGGGAAGGGAAGGTGAGAAAAAAAGGAAAGCTCTATTCTAGACAGACTACTTACACCCAAAATTCAAGAATGGCAGTTTAATACAAAATCTGAAGGTAGTGCCCAAAAAGCTGGCAGGGCCCAGGTCTCTTCAGGGTTAGTGTTTAATTAATGCAGAGGTTTAAATGACCTGTGCCTCATTCATAGAGAATGCCTCTGGTCCTTCCTCCTCACCATCAATCCATCATTCAGGCACCCTCGAGATGAACTCCACATGTTTGAAAAAGGACTAAAAAGGGCTTCCTGTTTCTCAAACCAGCAGGAAGTTGGAAATTTTCTGCCCTGCCCACCATTTCTAATTAAAAGTTTCATTAATTCCAGGGAAGAGTTCCTTGGGGGTCTCTCCTGACTCCAGCACTATTACATGTTCTCATTAAAGACCCAGATGATGGAAGAAATAGCAGGCTTATTTAATTTACTAGGTAGTACCAGGTTTTGAGATATCATGTGTAGGCAGAAGGACAGCATTCAAATTCCAAATCTTCCATGAATTAAAGAAAATTAGTTTAAAAAAAAAAAAAAGTGGGATGTGGTGAGGAAGAAGAGCGAGGGTTCAGCTGCTGATAGGAAGGTTGGTTGGAGGTCTCTCTGGGAGAAAATGAGTCAGCAGGACAAAGCAGAGCGAAAAAAAGCCAATTTCATCATGGGGTCATGCACAGGGGTATCACTTGTAAAGAAATACACTCTTCCTCCTGCTCTCCACTGCTAAGGCAGCAGCTGAAATAAATTTTCTCTGTTTTGAGAAAGTCAAGGGTCATTTGGAGAATGCTCAAAAGAGAGTGGGGAGAATTGTCTTAGATCAGGGAAACTGGTCCCAACAGGCAAGACTGGAGGGTTTAGGCAGGACAGAAGACAGGCCAAGGAGGAGATGAAGAAATCTTTGTGAAGGAAAGGAAAGCAAAGTTTGTTCCCCACAGTAGATGGGGCCAGAAGCCATGGGGTTAAAGGTACCTTTGCAGATGAGATGTCAGGAAAATCCAGCTGTCTGGAAGGCAAGGAATGGACACAGAGCATTTGGAAATGTCAGAGCACTGGCACAGGGTGCCCAGAGAAGCTGTGGCTGCCCCTGGATCCCTAGCAGTGCCCAAGGCCAGGTTGGACACTGGGGCTGGGAGCAGCCTGGGACAGTGGGAGGTGTCCCTGCCATGGCAGGGGTGGCACTGGATGGGATTTAGGGTCCTTCCAACCCAAAACATTCTGTGATTTTATGATTCATGGGATCACTTATAACTCTGCTTTCCTTGTGCAACTCACACAAGAAGAGGAATCCACCACAGCCTCTCAGTAGGTGGTGGAACAGAGGAGCTGAGCTCCAGCACAGCATGCAAAGTCCTCCTCAGTGCTGCTGAATGGGTTCTTGCCTCCTAGCCCTAATTAGTAATCCCACGCTAATCAGTTCTCATCACCCTAAAGTTCCCAGAGAGATTTTCTTCCAGCTATGCAAAACTCTACCTCAAAATCTGGAGTGTTTCAGAGGGCCAGACGTGGCAGTGCTTCAGGGGATGTCACCTGTCACAGGCTCTTGCCTGTGGCTGTCTCATGGTTCTGTGTTGATGGAGAGTAACTGTAAATGTGAGGTTCCACACCCTCACCTCCTGCAAGTGGCACTGGCAGTGCAGAGAGAGCAGGAGAGGCTGCTCTGGCAGCTCCAGAGGAGTGACTGAAGACTGGGGTGACGCAAATTTTAATCCTCCTTTCTGACAGAGATGGACCAAACACCTGGGCAGGAGCAGACCTAAGTGAGCTTCAGGAACCTTTGTGGAGCCTCCCTCCCTCCAGGAGGGAACAGAAGTGGCCCAGACAGGGATGGATGGTGACCCAGGTGACACGAGGTCCAGCAGCATGGGGACATCAGAAACACACACCACCATGGCACTGGTACCAGCAGAACCCTGGCACCTCTGTGCACAGCACTGCTCTGCTCTGTCCCTGCCACCTGGCATGGCCAGGCAGGACAGGAGGGGCTGGCTTGGCACCACCACTGTGCTCAGTGATGAACCATGAGTGGGACCCCAAGTGACAGATTTTCTGGGCAGGAGGGGGTGGCTGCAGAGGCCATGCACCTCCATTCCCATCTCTGTGTCTTAGGTTACAATGGAAGATGTAACCAAAGTATGTATTCCATCTCCACGTGTTTAAACCAGGTGGGGCAGTGTTCTTTGTCTCTCCCATGACACATCCCTGATAACTCCTCCAGAGTGATATTTTCTGGTAATGGGCTATCAACCCTCACTGCATGGCTCATAAAATGACATCACCCCATCATGAGATGCTCTGCCCAGGGGAGGAACCAAGCATTCCTACCTGGGTATGCTCTGAGGTTTGGAACACCACACTCAGCCCTTACCCACTGGATTCCCAGAGGAGAAGAGCTGTGTTAGCCCCACAGGACCTTCAGAGGAAGAGCAGAGCCTTCCACAGGATCACTGCTTCAGCAGAACCACATCCATCACCTCCAGAGGACAGCAGCCACCATTTAATCAGACTGCTGCCACCTCCCTGCCCGACAGGGTGTCAGCTCACATCCTGACTTTGGCACTTCATGCCAGTGTTTCTGCATTATTGCCTTGTTATATATACTAGTAAAGAACTGTTATTCCTATTTCTCATATCTTTGCCTGAAAGCTCCTTAATTTAAAAATTATAATCATTTGGAGGGAAGGGGGTTACATTTTCCATTCCAAGGGAGGCTTCTGCCTTCCTCAGCAGACACCTGTCTTTCAAAGCTGTGCCATCCCTGCAGGTGTGTCCTGTCTAACCTCAACATAATGCCAGGGGTGATCTGGAAACTGCAAAGTTAAAAGCACAGAGGGATGTTTGTGTGAGAAACTCCTCTTGTGTGATTTATAAAGTGTGGTGACAGCCTTGAGAATAATGCAGTGATCCAAAAGAAAAGCTTTAAATAGCAGAGGTAACATTTCCCGAAGGAGCCCTGTTTACATGGCAGGATGAGAGCGTTCACTGCCTCAGCCTCGCATTCCCACCTCAGTCGTGTGAGTAAATTGGGTGTCCCAGGTGGTGCCCAGGCAGCCCCAGCACAGCCCCACTGCCAAAAGGAGCCTTACATAACAAAGATCTCCAGTGAGAGGATGAATGCATTCTGTACTGGAAAGGGCTCTGTTGCAGTGAATGAGGCATTTCTGGAGGACAGGTGTCCAGTGAGGGCTGCAATCTTCCCAGCAGAGGGGAGAAGTGCCACAGGATTTTCTTAAACAAAGAGTGAGCCAAGACAGGACTCATGAGAAATTCCAGAGATCAGAATCATAAAATGGTTTGGGTGGAAAGGGGACTTAGAGACCATCCAGTGCCACCCCTGCCATGGCAGGGACACCTCCCACTGTCCCAGGCTGCTCCAAGCCCCAATGTCCAACCTGGCCTTGGGCACCGCCAGGGATCCAGGGACAGCCACAGCTGCTCTGGGCACCCTGTGCCAGGGCCTGCCCACCCTCCCAGGGAACAATTCCTTCCCAATATCCCATCCAAACCTCCTCTCTTCCAATATGAAGCCATTCCCCCTTGTCCTGTCCCTCTATGTCCTTGTAAATTGTCCCTATTCATCTTTCCTGTCAGCTCCTTCAGGTCCTGGACAGCCCCAGTTAGATGACCCCAAAGCTTCTCTTCTCCAGGCTGAACAATCACAGTTCTCCCAGCCTTTCCTCCCAGCAGAGCTGCTCCATCCCTCTGATCATCCTGGTGCCTCCTCTGGCCTGGCTCCAGCAGCTCCAGGTCCTTCCTGTGCTGGGCCCCAGGGCTGGGGCAGCTCTGCAGGTGGGGTCTCACCTGGGTGGGGCAGGGGGGCAGAATCCCCCCCTCCCCTGCTGCCCACACTGGGGATCAGCCCAGGCTCAGGGGTTTGGGGTCCCAGCACACATGGCTGGGGCATGTCCAGCCTCTCACCCACCTCCCAAACACCTCTTGGCAGGGCTGCTGCATCCCTCCTTCCCCAGCGTGGTTTGATCCCGGGGGCTGCCCCACCTGGGTGCAGCACTGAGAGCAGCTGGGCTGGGCTGGGCTGGGCTGGGCTGGGCTGGGAGCAGCTGGGCTGGGCTGGGTTGGGCTGGGCTNNGGCTGGGCTGGGAGCAGCTGGGCTGGGCTGGGCTGGGCTGGGCTGGGCTGGGCTGTCATTGATGACTCGAGCACTGCCCCAGTCGCAGTAACCAGAGCTGTCACAGCCGGGGCTGACGGCGCCGATGCCTCAAACAACTCCCGGTGCTCTGCTCGCGATGCAGAGCAGCCCCAGGTGCAGAGGGGTGGGCACACCTGAGCCTCCAAACTGTGTTCCCAGCTGAGGGAAGAGGCTGATAAGAGGCAAACCCTGCGAGGTGGGATAAGTCCTTGTTATCATAAGGACTCAGCTGTGAACACTCCCCTCCGAGGAACAAGAACATTCACAGGTAGGATGAAGGTTTTCATCTCTGAGGGGCCATGGTGGATTCAATGACACTGACCTAAGAGACAGCTGCAACTTCTTAGAAGGATTCAAAGACTCCTGAAGAGTGACCCACACCATTACATCTCCCAGGTGTTCCATGACCCACACCATTACATCTCCCAGGTGTTCCATGATCCACACTATTACATCTCCCAGGTGTTCCATGATCCACACTATTACATCATCCAGCATGAAACTCCCTGCCCCGGGGGAGGTACTTGGGTGTTCCCACCTGAACCTGAGTGAATATAAACCCAAGAGATGTGTTTGGGGGACTCTTTCCCCTCATCACTCAATGGATACAGACTGCAAGCACTGAGAAGTCTGGAAGAAGACCAAAAGGACATTGTCAGAATCTATAGAGGGGGGATATGTTTTTCTTTCTCTGCCATTCTTTCTCTCCCTCTATCTCACATTTACTATTGAAAAATAAATCCATACTATTGGCTTTGGCACAAGGTCTCATTTGCACCTTAACTTGGGCAGAGCCACCTCCCTAGTGATGTTAATAATTGGTCTTAACAAACACTAGCACCTGGTCTTGTTAAACCACATGAGCTTCCCAGGGGCCACTGCTCGAGCTTGTCCAGGCTCCTCTGGGTGCCCCAGGGGTGTCACTGCACCTCTCAGCTGCTGCTGCCTGCAAACCTGCTGAGGGTGCCCTCAGCCCTCGCTCGTGTCACTAATCAGGGTCTGTGCTCCTTTTGCACAGAAAGGATGCAAACAGCTCCCAGGCTGAACCCAGAGCCCTGGCTCTTTGGTCATCTGCAGTTTGAGCAGGGGTTGCTGCTTTGTGATCAATCCCAAGGCAGGAGTTAGCAACAAGGGCAAGCTGGGAATCGTGTGCCTCGGCTCTCTGTCACTCCAGTTTGGTAATCAAATGCCCAGCCATGCACCTTGTTCCACATCTCTGACCACTTCCCCTAACCTTGTCCAGTGTCCAGGCATTACAGACCCCGATGGGTTTGCCAGGCAGTGCTCACACCACTGCCAGGGGATGGATGTGACATCACCCTGGGCTGGCTCCTCCAAGCACATCCCAAGAGCTGAGCAAGGGCTCTGCCTCCTCCAAATCATTGTAGGAGAGCAGCTGATAGGAGCTGGACAAGAGGAGGGGTTCTGGTTCAAGGGGTGTGTCCTGGGGGTCTTTGTCAGCAGGATGTCACAGAGACAAGGTCTGATTCAGGTTCCATGTGACAGACACCAAGGTGGGGCTGCACCCACAGCAGAGACACACCTGTGAGTGCAGGACCTCAGAGAGACCAAGCCAGGTCTGGATGCCAGTGCCTGAACCTTTCCCATCTCCTTTCCACTCAGAGCCAACCCTGACTTGCATCACTGATGGCTGGGGCAGCTCCCAGAGGATTTTTTCCTTTGCATTTTACGAGAGGGTTCAGTTTCCAGTGTGGAAACAAGCAGGAATTGCCTGTTGGTGTGTGACCACATGTCCCAGGGCACAGCCTGGATCCGAAGATAAATCAGGAGAGGAATATTAACGTGGCAGAGATGTTACAGCAGCAGTGCAGATATTTGGTCAGGGCAAGCAGTGCCTGCTGTTGTTGATTGCAGCTGTCAGGACAGTTCCAACCTGTGCAAGTTATTTGCCTGTGCCACACAATAGATATTAAAATGTCCATTACATCTCTTCCTGAAGAAGCAATCTGCTGCACATGCAGACAGTAGCAGGCAATCACAACTCTATTACCAGCAGAGAAGAGCTCTATGACCAAAATTTCATGCAGCTAAATTGATTAATGGCTTCAAAGTTTGGGTTTTTTTTTTTTACTAATGCATGTTATTGCTCACCATATTGCTGCAATTACTTGGGGGAAATTCTGGCTTCCCTAAGTTGTTTGTTGGGTTGTGTTTATTCCACAAATAGGAAAGACACAGCTCATTTATTGTAGATACAAACCATACAGGAACCATCCCTCTCAAGCTGCATCTTGCTGGTGGAGGTTTTACAGCAGAGAGTGAAACATGAGTGAGAAGCAGGGAAGTCTCTACTAGGGACTGGAGCAGAGAGAAAATAAAACATCTCTGTCTCCAGTCTGGCCTTGCCCCTTCAGTTTTTACAACCTTTCTAAAGGGATGCACATCATCAAGGAAGGGAGGGAGGAGTTTTTCTGCTCACTGTACAGCTCCTGTGGAATGTGAGGATGGCAGCAGGGCAGGAAAAAAAGCTGCTGGTTGGTAATTTTTGAGTTATTTTGGACAAAAGAAGGGGAGATGTCTGTGGTGCTGTGCATACAGAAAGGATAGCCCTATTGATAGGACAAGGGGAAATGGCTTTAAAAGAAAGATAATAGTTATAGCTTGGCTATTGGGAAGGAATTGTTCCCTGGGAGGGTGGGCAGGCCCTGGCACAGGGTGCCCAGAGAAGCTGTGGCTGCCCCTGGATCCCTGGCAGTGCCCAAGGAGCACTGGGGCACACTGGGGAAGTGATGCAGCCTGGCTCTGGGGCCAGGGGTGGGCAGGGTGACAAGAGCAGCCCCCTCTGGGCTGGCCTTGAGAGGTGATAACCACGGTGGTGGATGCTCAGCAGGTCCCTTTGGTGACTCTCACCTTTTACCTGTCTAAACAGACAGGGCAATGGGCAGGGATCCTGTGGGGTGGGTGAGCTCCCAGCTGGGATCATCCCTGGGATCACAGAGCAGAGTAAAATCCCTGAAGCGTCAACAGGTTCCTCATCCATCTTCAGGCATACCTGGAGTTTCTGTGACTGCAGCATCTGTAAGTGACAGCCTCCCTCCAAAAAGCTGTTATTCCCTGGAAAGCTGCCGAGCCTTCCCTGAGCTGGGAGCCCAGACTGGCCCAGCCAGCACTCAGCCCTGGTGGTGTGGAGGGAGCAGCAGCAGGGAGGTCACAGCCCCTCGCTGGGACAAGGCCCAGCAGGTGCCCCTTGGAGGGACATTTCAGCCCTTCCTCAGGGCCTGTTTGGCTGCTGGTGTCTGTTTGTTTGTTTAGAGGGGTTACATTTGGCTTTGTTTGGTTTGTAATTCAATATGTTAAAGCAGGCAGAGAAGTGCAAATTGCTGGGACCATCTGCTGGGAGCAGTCAGCAAAATGCGCCGTTAATGACTGATCTCCTCCCATCCCTGCTGGGAGATGTCCATGGATCTGACACGGATCCCTGGGGAATGCTGTGCTTGGGGCGCCACGGTTTGGGACACGCAAGGGAGGAAGATGTGTCAGTTCCCCCAGCTCTGCTTGGAGCTGCACTTCACCTGAGAAATTTATAATTCTGTTATGGAGATTTCGGTCCCCCAGTCCCAAAGCAGGGACAAGGATGTGACCTGCCTGCTGTGCTGAGTGCTTCCCACCCTGTGAGGAGACCCCCTGAGCTCCCACAGGGGCAAGGGAATGAAGATCAGCCAGGCTGATCCTGCCACTTTCATAGAATCAGGGAATCATTAAAGTTGGAAAAGACCTCCAGGATCATCAAGTCCAACTTTTGACCAAATCCCACCATGCCCACTAAACCATACCATAGAAGTGCCACATCTACTCTGTTTTTGAACACCTCCAGGGATAGTCACTCCACCTCTGCCCTGGGCAACCTGTGCCAGTGCCTGGCCACTCTTTTAGAGAAGAAATATTCTCTAATATCCAACCTAAACCTCCCTGGGCACAATCTGAGGCTGTTTTCCCTTGTCCTGTCACTTGTTGCCTGGGAGAACAACTGTTGATGCTGTTGTGCAGCAGCACCCTCACCTGGAATGGCCTTTTCCATCATCAGGGACTCCTCCTGATGGGGCTGAACACTTCATGGGCTGGTCAGGAGAGATGAACAGGGAGCTTCCCATTGCCCCTGCAGCCCACAAAAACAAATACTCCTCCAGCAGACACCCCACTGCTCCATGGCAGGTTGGAGTGTGTCTGGAGAGGTCCCAGCCTAGCACCCCCGAAGTGTCACCCTCCAGGCAGGGGAGCAGCAGCTTGTGGAGCTGCTGCTCTCTATCCCAATTAACCCCTGCAGCAAGTGCCTGTTCCGTGGGGAAGGTGGGAGAGTGGTTTTCTGGCAGCAGCAGAGCACTAACAAGGGGCTCAGCAGGTTTGAGTGTCAGCTCTTGGAGCTGCTCCACAGATCCAGGAGCCCTCCAGCTCCCCCTCCTCCTGCAGCACCCAGCTGAATGCAGAGCAGGACAGCCCTGCACTCGGCCTCTGCCAAATCAATTGGTGCTCCTTCCCCCTCTTCTTCCTCCCTTCCCCCAGCACATATTTCCCTTGAAAAAAAAAAAAAAATACATTTTCACCATGTGTTGGGGGGAAAAAAAAATACAGTGCAATTACACATTTTTATAGCGCACCTTTCACAGCTTATCGCGGAGCCGCGCACATAAAAAAATGAGTTGCATAAATTTTAAAGACATGTAATACATACACAGTTAAAATCCTGCCGCAACAGCAATAGAAAACAGGTGTGTGCTTAAAGGGAGATTTAAACCAGGGACGTGAGCTGCACACGGGAGCTGAGGGGGCAGGCAGCCAGGGAGGAGCTGCAGCCAGCACAGATTGCTGGGATGGAGAGAGGGGCTCTAAATCTCAGCAGCACAGCAGGCACCCAAGGGGAGAGACGGAGGATGACGGCAAATCCCTGGGAATTTGCATCCCTGCAGGAGTGATGTCTGGTGGAACTGGTCCTCCAGAGACTGAGCTGGACAGGGAAGGGCTCAGAGAAGAATTTCCTGCTGAAGGTTTCCCCACAGGGATCCCAGTTTGACCAGAACCCTTGAGCACTTCCAAGAAGCCCTGGACAAACGTGAGGGTGTGCTTGGCCTCCTCAGCCCAACCTGCAGAGCTTGGTCCAGGCTCCAGAGGAGGAAAAGGCCTGAGCTGGGCCAAGGACTCCTTTAGGAAACCCACAAAGGAACACAGTGTCTCGGTGAGCTTCCATCATGGGAGGTTGGAACATGGGTCACACATGGACACGTGGACAGCCTTGGCTTTTCTCCTTCGCATCAAGGAGCAAAGGAAGTTGTGGCTACAAAGAGTCTCACACATCCTTTTCCCATCTTATGCAATCTGGTTAGGAGCCAGCCAGGTGCTCAACTTCTGTGTCCACCATTCCAGCTCGATTCTAACTCGACTTTCCTTTTTGTTTCACCCATGGAGTAGTAGGGTGAACCTTGTCACTGAACTTTGTTAAATCAAACTTTTACAAATTCCTATTAAATCTAAATTTGCTAATACCTTCCATGGTGATTCTTTGAGCAACACTAAATCACTTGTTTCTGACAAACTGATGTTATTGGCAGGCTCTTCAATCAGGATAAACAACAAATTGATGTGGAGAGCAGGACCCAAAATCAGAATTTGCAACAACTGCTACACCAAAAGCCAGGGATCCCTCCAAGAGCTCGGGGGTTTCTGATCAGCTCTGCCTTGGCATGATGGAGTCTGGGAGGGTTTGCAGGACTGCAAATGGACCAGTATCTGAACTGGTGTCCCAGCAGAGCAGCCAGGGGGGTTGCTGGGGCCTCTGGAAGGAGTAGATGCTGGGAGTGTCTGCCTGCCCTGGCAGCAACTTCTGGGGCTGACAGTGGACACAGCAGTTGGCCTTGGTGTCCATCCAGGAGGGAACATGATCCAGTGGCACGTGCAGGCACCCAGAGCCAGTGCAAACCCCTCGGATGGAGCTGAGGCAGCCTTCTGCCAGCCCAGGTGTTTGTCATGAGCAGAGGGCACATCAGTGTCACCTAAGGCAGGTCCTGCCCAGCCCAGGCTGCCATGTCCCCTCATCAGGAAAAGATGGGAAGGTCTCCCAAAATCCTTCTCATTATCGCGTTTGCTTTTCCCCACGGAGCTCTCGGTTCCAGCTAGCCCAGGACCCTGGGGGAATGCAGTACGATATGAACAAAGGCAAAAGACAAAAGGCTCTCTTTTCCTCAGCACCATGGTCCAGTAGCCTTTAGTAGAACCAATTCCAGGAGGAAAAAGAGACCAAGGGAAGGTTCCCGCCGGGTTTTAAACTCCCAGGATGGGAGGGGAGGGAGAGGGAACACAGCCAATGGGACACAGCTGACGTAGGGTACAGGGGGAGGGATATCAGGGACAAACCCTCCTCATGTGGGAAACAGAACATACCATGTACAGTGCAAATAAAGCCTCACCACATTAGTGCAACGCAACGCCTCCCCCTTAACTGTTAAATAAAATTGAACAAAAGACATTGGGCTTATTCCGACCCAGAACATGCTTTTGTCCACCACCCATGGTTTGGGGCCAGTCAGATGGCTCTTGGTCCACAAATTCTGCATGATTGACATCTGGGATTAAACCCCCGAGGGCCTTTAAAATTATGCACCATCAACCTCCGAACGCCAATACAATTAGAAAAATAACAACAAGAAATAACAAAATTGACTTGACCATTGAAGCCCACTACCCTGAGAGCCCCCAGTCCTTGAACAGCTCGTTGAGCCAATGCTGCTGCCAGACTGTTCAACGTGAACAAGATGACAACTTGGATGGGTTCATCGCCAGGGGGTGTGGGAGGGAGCTTTTTTCTGAAAGACAAACAAACATTTTGTAAAAGATGTTACAATACAAAGGTCTGATTTTAGGAAGGCTCTTCTTCTTCTCGGCAGTGTCTTCTCTTTGAAGCAATGGCTACTTGCTTCTCGTCTCCTTCTGTTGGTGCAGGGTTCCTGGGAACAAAAGGTTTTACCCATTTCTGGGGTATCCAACAGGTCCCTGAGGGGGTAGATATGCACACGTAGCCATGCCCCCAGGAAATGAGCTCATAGGGACCCTTGGTTTGCCAGGTTTCCGGGTCCCTGATCAGGACTGGTNCTCCCCACTGCTGGACAAACACTTGGAATTCCTTGGACGTGTAGGCTGGGCCATTGCCCATTTTAGTTTCCCTAGGATTCCCCAGTACTGCAAAAGCCTGCACTAGATGCTGTTTAACATGTGCAGCTTTTTCTCCTAGGTGGGCAGAGGCATAGACCACACCTGAATATGTGTCAATGCTGACATTAACATAAGTGACCAAAACTGGGAGTGTGAGTGATGTCTGTTTGCCACACCTCACAGCTCCCCAGGCCTCGTGGGTTAACGCCAACACCCAGCGATGGCATGGCTTGGTATTGGCAGTCTGGGCACGTTGCCACAGTAGCTCGAGCCTGGCCCTGTGTTATTTGGAATTACTGCATCAGACCTGGTATACTGTGATGGTATTGCTGGTGACTC
>VZTN01033424.1:1976-13515 GCA_013400515.1 Erpornis zantholeuca | reverse complement strand
GGGGGGCATGAAAAATGTTATTATTTTTACCACATACTTTGTAAAACCCTCCACAGACTGTTTCCTATTTTGTCACACATTATTAACCAGATAGCAATTTTGTCTTCTAAGTCTTTTGGACTCAGCTGTCTTATTTCAGCAAAACTTTGGAACAATAGTTCTCCGCTTCTAGATGTCTACATCCTTAAAAACATGTGTGCACTAAAAGGTCACTACCTTTCCCTCAGGCTCCCCCCAAGCTTTAGGAGTTCCTGCAGCTCCTCCTCAGCTAAACCAGGGTCAGCTTCTGAAACACTTTCCTGTGTTTCTAAGTTGTTTGGCAGTTAAACAGACCTGGCTTTGAGAGGAAGGTCATGCAATTATTCTGAGGAAAACAAGACAACTTTTCCAGGCTACTGATAGTGTCTGCTACCCTCTCATTGCATTTTACATATTTAAAAACTAACTTTCATCACAAGGTAAAATTAGCACTGAAGCAGATAATTTTTAAAGCATCAATTCATAATGTTAAACAGAGCAAGTGACTTTCTCTTTGAATTCGCGTGTTAACATCCGTCCCCACAGTCTGTGCGTTCCTTGTTTTAAATGGCAATGGAAAAAAAACCTAAAAAACCAGGGAGGCAGAACAACTGCAGTGAGTAATGATTAACTGAAATTGTATTTAGTGCTACAAAAAGTTTCCTTTTATTATTAAATAGCACCTTTTATTATTAACACAGCACTTGCATGCATTGGTTTAGATTGAGCTATATTTGGTAGCTGCTGCAGAGAACAGACATGAACAGTCTTCTTTCTGTTTATGCTCTCAAAGATACTGAGATTGTAAAAGGATGTTTGGGCAGAAATACAACCAATTCTACTGATGTACTGGACTCTTTGCATATTAAAATAAAAATCTGTTTTTCATATCCTTCATCCCCTCAATGTACTGGAAAGCACTAAAATTTAGAGCTTCGTCAGTGGCATTCCAGAAGAAATGGGTCATGGGCAGCCTGAAACCTTACCTATGATCAAGAACTGCCTAAAAAAACTGTAGGGAAGATGAGCATAGCTCCCTTTAGAGAAGAGTATAGAGCAATTTGATAAAATACAAAAGTGAACCAGAGAGGAAAGATAGAGTGGCTACTGGAAGATGAAAAGCACAAAGTGAATGTGATGGAAGAAGATGAAGCAGGGATTCCCAGTGTGAAAGTTCTGAGTCCAAGATTACTGGGAAAAAAAAACCCCACCTGCTTTGAGTGTCTAAACTTAAAAGAAGAAGGAGAAAGGAAAAATATGTGAGATGAAACAGAAAAGGAAAGGCAGTGTCATAAAATGACATGGAAGTAAGCTTGGATCACATCAGGATGCATTTAAGAAAATGACTGTGGATATGCATTAGCAATTACAAGCAGAAAGAGAAAAAGTGGAATTAGTTGTAACCTTAAACAAACGTAGAATACGAATGGAAAGGCAAGCCTGGGGCTACTTATTTATCTATGTATTGTTGAATCTTGATCAAGAAAACCAAAACCTTTGGATCCAAATGGCAACAACGATCAAACAAAAATATATTGACAATAGTTAGTTCTCATTGTGACCAAGGATAGAGAATTCATGAAAGGGTTTTACTATCACATATGTACAAAGGGAATACTTTGGTAACAAGTAGAAAAAGAAAGAAATTCAAGCATGCTAGCTTGTCTTAATACAGCCAATGCTGAAGAAACCTTTCTAATCACATTCAGCACATTCAGAACTTGGAGAGGGGGGTGTTTGTTTTAGTTTGTGGTTTTGTTTTTTTAACTGCTGGGTCTGTAACATAATTATTAATTATTCAATGCATGGCTCTGCAGAGAGAAATGCCAGCCTGTTTCAGATGACCAGCTGCTGGAATTAAGCCGACTGTTAATTGTTTGTTCTTTGCAGCCTCAGTCTAGTCTAGTCCCTCTATTCGTACACAGCTTTTGCTGTTCCCCTCCTCCCAATCTTGACAGACAGGTGGACATTTTGAAGGCCAAGCATGAAAGGAAGCAAGAGGAGAGTACTTTGAAGTCCTTCTTTCTCCCCATGCTTAGCAGACTTCGCTACTTGCAACTTGGGGTATGCTCCCCATTCCTGAAAGGTAGAAGAGAGGGAGGGGGGTACTTGGACTTGTGCCCATTCTCCTTACCTGTTTGTTGAAAAGGGTATCAGTGCAACAAACTTTAGAAATATTTGCTGTTCACTGTCTTTAATATCTGAGAGAAGAAAAAAAGGGGATCTGAAGAGCATTTCTACCCAAATATGTGTCACATATTTTGTTTTGGCTTAAATCTAATTGCAAACTTTAAAAGAATCCAAACAAACAAAACTTCACTTCCTCTTCACAGTAGGGAGGCTTCGTGGGAGTAATGAGTGCGCTTCTAGATATCCTTGTTTATCTTTCTTTAATCAAGACCAAAATGCTAAGCTTCATAGGCAAGGTCTATTATGTAAATTAAATTGAATAGTTCAAAATGGCTTAATTTGTATTGAAAAGATCCCATCAGTATGTGCATTCTTCAAACAAAAAGAAATCTGTATACTAGTGTAGGGTGTATTTATCTGTATAATTAGTGTAATTGTAATAGTTGCAAAATGAAAATCTGTAGGTACACCCTAAAAAACATAAAGTAACCAATAATTACCATTCCTATTGATATAATGTGCTAGCTGGCTGGAGAGCTCCCTTCTAGAGACTTTTAAATGTGTTTAGTTTTACAAAGAGCACGAAAAGTCCCAGAATCACAGGATCACAGAATGGGTAAGGTTGGAAGGGAACACCAGTGAGGTCATCTGGTCCAACCTCCCTGCTCAAGCAGGGTCATCCTAAAGCACATTGCACAGGATTGTGTCCACACAGTTCTAGTGAGGCTAAATCCACCATAGGTTACAAGAGCTGGACATTCAGTTCCATATCAAGTGTGGTTTACAGCTTAAACTAAATATTTCATTCCCCCTTAGTCTTAAAGAGCACATAACAAACATAAGAGAGCTGATTAAGAAGATGTTGGGGGTTTTTTTAAGCTTGACTAAATGAATCCACATTTCCCAGAACATTCCTCCCTTTATACCTGGGCAGACATCACACAGAACAAGGGGGCCCAACATACATGTTTCAGGTTGAAGACACACCAAAGTGAGCTGCTGTGTAAGATCTAAATTACATCTTTGTGAGGAAGCTCAGCTGGGAGGCCAAAGTCACAGACAAAAAATTACCACTTTGCCCTCGATATTTCTTCCTCCAGACACAAACAGAATTATATTCTTCTGAGGGGGCTGGGAAGAATTTTGCTTTGGTGACATACAGGTATGATTCTCTATCCAGACTAGGGAGAGCAATAATACAACAAGCCCCTCCAATACCTCTGCTAGGAGTCCAGGGCACCTGGGCTTCTGAAATGAGCTCCTGAGCACATCTCAGACTGGCTCTCCACCTCCCAGGTAATCATGCTGCTTTTCAGGATGCTAATGTCTTGGTCTCAAATTAAAATCTGAAAATCCACAGATAAAATCCTGAATGTGAATTTTATTCTGGATTTGAAGGATTGTTTGCTGGCATTCGAGTAGTGTAGGAGGATAAAAACTCTCTCAGAAGAGCAGGATAACCTCTGTTAGTAAGACCTTTGGAAACCACATACTATTCAGCAGTGTACATTAAGGATGTAATTTGCAAGTGGAAATGACTGAACTGTGCCCTGAGAAAGGAGTGTCACTCTGCAGAACACTGTTTCCAATCTAGCTGTTTGCTGTGGTGTACTTACTCACATGACAGGGTGATCAACTAACAAGTGTTGCTGTGCCTATGTACAGAGCTCACTTCAGCTGCCTCCTTGTCCTGGCACAGGACTGACTGCTGCCACCTGTCCTGGGCATCAACAGGAGACTGCAAAGCCCTCAGGGCTGCCAGTCTGGTTCTGCTCCCTTCAATCAGAATTGTATTTTAAAACTATATTGTTACATACCAATATATCCAAAGAAAAAAAAAGACTTTTTATGCCACTGATGAGTAACCCATAAGTCAGCCCACATCTTTGATATCTAAGATGAAAATATTAATACTTCTGTTATCTTAGAGAACCAGGCTACAGAGCTCCCCCGAGGAGTTTTCACATTATTTTCTGCACACTATACTACAGGATTTATATTCTAGTAGAAAAAAAGAGTCATTCTTTTCCTAGTGTACTCCAGCTTGCAAGAGGAGATCAAGCACATTATGTGAACAAGAATTCAGAGGGGAAAAAAAAAAGTCTAGCTGTTTGAAATGATAATTAATTTACCATAACAAATAGAAACAAAAAACATTTGGCAGGTGGTGATTGACTTAGCATTGCTGCTAGCAAATTTCAGCTTACTTTCAGTAAGAGTATGTTCACTGCATAGTAACCCTGAGTTCACTTTGCCAAAATCAGTGGAGAAACAGCCTGTCAACTGCAATAGATGTAGCTGGGTTGAGGGAGCTGGTCTAGAGTATTCGGTTTCAATGTGGTGAGCAGACAAGGCCTGTCTTCCATTTGGGGGCACAGGAACCACCATTCACAGAATCAGTTTGGTTGGAAAAGACCCCTGGGATCATTGAGTCCAACCTATAACCCAACACCACCGTGTCAGCACTGAGTGCCATGTCCAGTCTTTCCATGAACACTTCCAGAGATGGTTACTCCACCACCTCCACGGGTGGCTCAATATCTAATCGCCCTTTCTGTGAAGAATTTCTTCCTAATGTCCAGCCTAAACCTCTCCTGGTGCAGTGGGAGACCAACGCTCACCTGGCCACAGACTTCTTTCAGGCAGCTGTAGAGAGTAAGGTCACCCCTGAGCCTCCTTTTCTCCAGGCTGAACACCCCCAGCTCTCTCAGCTGCTCCTCATAGGATTTGGTCCAGACCCTTTACCAGATATGCTGTCCTCTTCTGGACACCTTACAGAACACCAATGTTTTTCCTGAATTGAGGGGCCCAGACCTGGACACAGGATTCGAGGAAGAATCACTTCCCTGGTCCTGCTGGCCACAGTATTTCAGATTCAGGTCAGGATGCCACTGGCTTTCTTGGCCACCTGGGCACACACTGGCTCATGTTCAGCTGCTGTGGACCAGCACCCCCAGGTCCTTTCCCACTGGGCAGCTTCCCAGCCACTCTGCCCCAGCCTAAAGTGCTGCACTGTGGCCAAGGTGTACTTTGTTAGCCTTGCTGAACTTCATACCAGTGGTCTCTGCTCATCTGTACAGCCTGTTGAGATCCCTCTGCAGAGCCCCCCTAGGTCCTAGCACCCAACTTGGAGTCAACTGCAAGTTTGCTAATGGTGGACTCCATCCCCTCATCCAGACCATCAGTAAAGATATCAAACAGAACTAGGCCAACACTGGTCCCTGGGGGGCACTACTGGTGACTGGACATCAACTGGATGCAAAACCATTCACCACTACCCTCTGGGCCCAGCCATCCAGTCTATATCCAGCAAAGGGTGCACCTCTCCAAGCTGTGGGCTGCCAGCTTCTCCAGGAGTGTGCTGTGGGGGATGGTGTCAAAGGCTTTGCTGAAGTCCAGGTAGACAACAGCCATTGCCTTCCCCACACCCACCAGGCAGGTCACCTGGTCATAAAAGGAGATCAGATCGATCAGGCAGGACCAGCCCTTCCTAGCATCATGCTGGCTGCTCACAGTTATCTTTGCCTATGGGCAAATCTATATGATTTACACAGGGCATATAAAATACTGAACCGTAATCCTCTAATTTTATCTGACCACTGATGTTCATTGAGGCCCATATTGATCCATCCTGTACATCAAAATGTGTAATTTGAAAAAAAAAAAAAGTGAAAATTCTTACATGGAAAATAGAAACAAGAAACGAGGGCTGAAGAGGAGAAGGACTACAGATTAAATATTAAAAGAACACAAGTACAGCATGACCATCTAAAACAATTCCTCAGCTGAGAAATGTTAGCTTCCTACAAACAGAACAAGAGTTGGTCCCTTGTAAGTATTTTATAAATCACTATTCTGCTGGTGAATAGTAAGCAACCCGTTTAGCTCCTAGAGATGTTATATCTACATCAGAAAAGAATGGCTCTATTTTTAGCCACAAACATGTTCTGGGTAAAGAAAAGCAAAGTAAAGCCATGCCAATTAAACCTAATAGCTGTGCACAGCAGTCCTGTCAGGCTGCCTCTCCATAGGTGAATGGAAAATGCAGTGGGACTAAAAGCTCTGTAGCTAAAGGAAATTGCACAATTAAGATGCTTTTCTGATTTGGTATTTGTAATCTGTTTTTTTGGGGGAGAGAAGCCATGCATTTGAGATTTTCTTCTAATTACAGGGGAAACATTTCCATGAGATTTGGTCCCTTGATCCTATACCATATTCCTTCCAAGAATTAGAAATAAAGTGATTTTCAATTTCTTAGCTCCAGTTCTTTTACAGATGAAAAAAATTAAAAAATAAGAGAAAGAAAGAAATCATTCACAGTTTGTCCCTCTGCTTTCCTTCCAGAATTCTCAACTCCACCTCTAGCCTTCAGATCCTTGAAAAAACCCCACACCAACAACCAAGCAAAGAAACAAACAAACAAACCAGAAAAAACCCCAAAACAAACAAACAAAAAGCCCAACCAACCAAACAACCAACAAATCACACCCCCCCGAAAATCAAAAACCAAACCCCACAACCCTGAAGCAGAAAACCAAAAGAGACTCCTAACACAACAAAATGCTCACTTATTTTTCAGATATTGCAGATATTTCTCATTAGCCATTGGCCCAAATTTGACAGTGCTTGGGTACAGCCACTTGTAAAATACGATACTCAGGATAAATAGGTGCTAATTATCTTTTGAAGAGTCTCTTAGCACTTTTTGACATGTTGCATCTCCAAAAATTGTCTGTTCTGAAAATTTCAAATGAAGCTCATCTGAAGTGAGATGTAGCTGAAGAGTCATTAGAAGAGGCATGAAGGCATTCTGGGACAGTATTTGTTGGTATTCATGAAAATAAGAAGTATCCTAGGAGGTGGGAAGATTTTTAAAGAATGCAAAATGACTGAATACTATTTGGAGTCCTAATCATTATGCTTAACTGCAGGCAAACACAGTTTTGGAGGAAACAAAGGAATAACAAGATTGCTAAAATGGTGGAACTGACCTGTCTACCATGTTGTTGAGTGACATCCACTTTTCACAGCAACAAGCAAGGAAGTTTTACATCCAGTGCCTTCAGATAAAATTTTCAGGATGACATTAGTACCTGAATTAGAGAATCTGCCTTCAGGTTTGCATTGGAAAAACATCATCCCACAAAAGTGGAAGATTTACCATGTTGAGGCTTACATGCTGTGGCATTCAGGATGCTGCACATCTGGACCTTTGCATCTTATGTCTAAGGAAATGGACCCAAGAGCTCTTCCACGAGATGCTACGAAGACCAGAAAATAACCACAGTGTTCATCAGCTAGCCCCCTGAACAGAGCACTGAGGTCCAGCATGTAAGGCATGTCTTGGATTCTTCTCTCTGAGGGTGAAGTATTGCAGTGCTTCTGCTCACAGGCTGTGATAAGGGTCAGCTGTAGTCGGAAAAAATGGCTGATAACAGGCACACCTAACTGAGCTTGCAGCATCTGTATGGGTTTTTCCCTTTTGGCAAAATACAATCAGTAGCAGACAGCTTTCTAATGTATGTTTATAGGGATGCTGGAACCAGGCATTTAGTGGAAAAAAGGATTTCAAACCACAGCTAACAGAAAAATACAATCTCAAAATTTGCATATTAGAATTCCCTCTTAAAATAAAGTGTTAGAACCCATTTATGATCTCTGAACAACCTTAGGCTCTCTGAGAGTCTCTGTGCAGTCATTTCTTTATACAACTGCCTTCTTCTACCCTCCAGCCCAGAGGAGCTTTGTAGTTAGAAGCACCATTTCATGTGACTCTGTCTTAGTCAAATGGTTTGCTTCTGAACACCTATCACAAAGATTTCATTTTTCCATTCTTAAGAGGGCATATGCTCCTACCAACTCAAACCCTGAGTTGCAAGTATCTCTTCATCTATAATAAAGGCGTAATCACAGCAGTCACAGACACAGATGCTGTGTCAATAAACACCCAGGACCACAGCCTTATTTGTTACAGCTTTGTATCTCTGAAGGTCTGCAAGAAGGGAAAGCAGAAATCAATATGTGCAGACAGCAGGAATACTGAGTAGCTGCCAAGGTGGACAGACACAGCTCTCCATAAGCTCGAGGAGAGGCAAGGGAAATAGAAAATCGCAAAGTATTTCATTAATAGAGAATAGAGAACCTGCAGGCACATGAAAACTCCTCTTCAAATATTTTGTCCCCATGTCTTGTGGAGAAAATATACAGAAAATATATTTCTAGAGCAAAAAGTCTGTATTAAGCTAAAATTATAGTTCAAAGCATACTTGAATAACTAATGGTAATACAAAATATTTCACCTGTAGTGAAATAATCATTAAAAGAGGAGGAAATTGAGTGTTAAATACAACTCAAACTGAAAGATTCAAAAGCACTGAAAAATGTGTTATGCGAATACCCTTGGGTCTCTCCAAAAGATAATCAATGCAAAACCAAAAAACAACAACAAAAACCAGTTCAGTAACTCTGAGATATTCTTTTTCAAAAAAAAAAAAAAAAGGCAGCATAATTTTCATCAGCAATACAGCAAAACAGAATTATTTAAATTCAACTTTTAAATTTTTACACTAATACCATCCCTCTGGGATCAACAGAGACCTCAAGACAGAAACTGTAACTTAGTGCTGTAAGTCCCATCAGCTTGACTAAGGGCAAAAGACACAAGTCCACTTTCCATAATGTCTTACTGTGAACCCCTACATTATGCTACAGGAGTTCAGTATGTCACAAAAAGACACAGAGGTTACGTGAAATAAGACTTGCACATATATATATATATAAAGCAACAGAGGGAGAAAGAACCTGACCTTATACTGTTAATTTAACAAAAATACAATTGCGTTTTTCAGCCTGAAGCCAGTGTTACGTAAGTACAGGAATAGAGAAAAATGGTTTCCATGCAACATAGCCTGATAATCTATCTGAATAAGAAGCTATTTTTAGTTTTCAAGAAAAATAACATCTTCAGATGAAAGCATCGCTTCCACTATACTCAAAATGACTTCTTGTCAGTTGTAAGTATAACATGTATCATCTATTTACATGTTTTGCACAGATTTGATACTCTACCTGATACATCTCCTACATGTTAAGGTCTATTAAAATACATATAATTTAGTAGAATATTTTATTCCCGTAGATTCTGTTCATTAAAGTGAATGCATACAAGGTTTTTCTTGAAGCCAACTGCATTGTTATGTTCTGTAAATAGAAGTCAATGATGTTTCTGTGATATTAGTTGTAATTTTTAAAGACAGTGATGTAATTTCCTCCTAAACCAATTTCTAACAATACTGTACAACAGTGTAATAAAGACTTTTCCCCCATCTTACCCTTTGCCCATTTAAAAGTTCTTTCTCCTGGATGCATGTTACTTATACCCAATGCTCATCACAAGCAGAATTCAGAAGATGCTGTTAATTGTGTCACTGCTTTGTATTGAGACTGCACTGTTAATTGTGTCACAGTTTTGTATTGAGACTGCACTATGGGATTAATTTAAAACAGGATCCCACACCAGAAGTCCCTGAGCTAGTGCCTAAAACAAAGTATTCACTACACCAAGAGGAGTTAAAGAATAAAAAAGCAGAGAGGAGAGCATGACAACAAAAGAAGTCATGTTAGTGTCACAGAGAGAGAGAGCATCGTACTTGCTACATATAAATATAGGCAGCACGACAAAAGAAGTGGGAAGGCAAAAATGTCAGAGAAGGAGCTCAACAGAAGAGGGAATGATAGAAAAAAATGTACATATTAAAAGTTTAGGGAGAGAGTTAGCAGATAGATGATCACACAAATGATCACAGGTGAACAAAGGCCTGTGACTCCAGCTGTAACTCTGCAACTCAAGAGTGACTGCCCTCAGCCCAAGCTGCTAGTGAAGAAAAACCACCTAGGACACCAGGCAAGTGACTTTAACCAATGAAGTGTACTTCATGAACAGGAATGCAGGACTGTGGGTACAGTCACTAGATGCTGAGGTTCTCATTTAGCTTCTCATACAGATTCCCATTTAGTGAGAGCAGCTCTATGTCCTCAGCAAGAGCGGTTGTTGGTTGTCTGAGCTGAGGGCAGAATCACCAAGGGCTTCTTCATGTACACTTCTGTTTGCCTGTACCAGGAGATAGTGATGGCCAGCATGATGGTTCAGATTTATGTTTTTTCCATTATGATCAGTCCTGCATGTGTATGTTAGGAGAATTGTGAATTTAGTTCATATATATTCGGAGGTAATAATGGAATTCAGCACTACCAACTTCATCTCCTGGGAAAATGAACAGTTATTTAACATAAATACTTTGTTTACAAACTCAAAACCAATGCTGGCTAGCCAGCTGACATATGCCCAAAGCATATTTATCTGACAAAGAAAAACTCCCTCAAACAAGGACAACACAGCAATGAACAAACAAATTGTATCTGTTGCCCTCATAAAACTGTAATTAGGATGGGATTTAAAGACGGCAATACCTTTAAGGGAAAATCTAAGGAAAAACATAAATCAAAGCAGTAACTATTTCTAGAAGGAAAGCTGAAAACATGTCAAAAATGGTAACTGAAATCGTACACCTATAAAACTTGTTTCAAATTTCTGTATCACTGGATGCTGTTTTGCAGCCTGGCACAGCTGTGGCAAAGGCAAAAGAAGCACTTGAGGCCACAGGAAGAAGAAACCAGCAAAGCCATCTTTACCAATGGAGAAAACACAGCATCCTCAGTTCCCGTAGCAGTGAGCCCCCTTTCCCTGAAACAAGACGTAATTTTTAAGTCTTTTATGAATTCTGGTATTGCTACACTAATACTAAATTCAGAAGGGTGGTCTGTGTTAAGCAATCAGGCTTTGGCTTCTATTGAATGGATTACTAAGATAGTATTATTTTCAATGGTGTTGATATCAAACACACAATGGAAGATTTTTTTTTACCATTACGTTGTTTTATGTATGTTTCATAATAAAAATTCCTACCAAAGAGAACACTGATACACAAATCACCTTGTATAAGAGCAATATAACAAAATATCTAAGAAGTATCTTAAAATATTAAGACTTTGGAGGGAAAGTAAGAATAAATGATAGAACAAATATATAAAACTATTTATGAATAAGTAGAGAATAAAGCCTAAGGTGTTGGGAGTTGCTTTTGGTGGACTTATTTTCCATTTTTCAAACTAGTGTTTAGAAGAATATATAAGATACAGATGAAATATGTAAAACACATTCATTATCACATTTGAAACGTATTGCTGTCAGAGCCTTATTTTTAGGCATCAGTCAGGGATGAAGGATGAGCTTGACAAGGGATATGAAGCTCTGGAACACAGAAGAGTTTGACTGTCACCTGAGACAGCAAGAGCCAGAAAACTCTGAATAACCATTTTGTGCACATATGGG
>VZTN01033423.1:1365-17879 GCA_013400515.1 Erpornis zantholeuca | reverse complement strand
AGCTGACTCCAAACCACTGTACCTGGCCATTCACCACACCATGTATGAAGGACGTGCTCCAGGGTGCACAGGGCAGCCTTTCAGCATTTACACTACTGAAACTTTGTGTCAGGGCTCTCCAACAGATCACCCTTACCAGCCTAGCTTCTAGCTAGGCAAGTCATTGCCCTGTATCAAACTGTTTACATTCCATGTGCTGCAACAAGGTCAACAGCAAAGAAAGAAGGGGCTTTCAAAGTAACTACTTTGGAGAAGTTGGTTTGGTAGGAATGCGAGTTGAAAGGTGTTTAGCTGTATGTGACTGGGAGAGAAAAGTGTTAATGTGTTTGTGGATAGAGCATGGATGCCATCACAACTCTAGCATCAGATGTCTTGGCAAGTTTATGAAAGGAGATTGTGCAACATCTGGATTTGATCAGACCTATTTACACACAGGAGTAATACCACACATGGATTAAAATAGTGACACAAGAATGCTGTTGCAGAGGGTGCAAGAGCACACTATAATGAACACTTTGTGGACTGGCTTTTTACAATGAACTTCTTGAATCCAAGCAGATGAAGCGTCTTACACAGCTATCTGTGGGACTACCCTGGATTCCCTTCAAAATCAGCCTAAAAGACTGAGTAATGATCTATTGGATGCTTAGCAGAGAGGTAACAGTGGATCATCACAGCTGGACTTCAGCTGACACAGTCAAAAAATACCATCTGTACCAATCACAGCAAACAGGTCCATAATAGTCACTGGATTTGCCTTTGACCTCTGGTCTTGCTCCTTCTCACTCAGCTGATTTAAGCAAACATTAACTGTTTTTTCAACCACATACAAACTGGTTTGTATACAAGAGAAAAACACATTATTCAGACTTTATTCAAAGCAGCCTCATCTTAACAGCTCTGTTCAAGTTAGCACCATTATTGTCTCACATTTTTCCATCAGTATCAATGGAGTGTGCTCAGAAGAAAATTCATACTCAAACTTAACATTTTACAGTCAAATATTCCTTACTCTTAGCTTTACCTACCTGTTTTTCCTATTTAGCTACCTAGTCATAACGTGCCACTTTCACATAAATGTCTAATCCATTCATACAGACCACTGAAGTTTGCATTTCAAACTCTGATTCATCCTGAGCTATCCTTCCTCCAAGTTAATTAAAAAAAACCAAAAAACCAACAACCCACCTCAGAAAGGAGGCAAAGACAAAACCCCTCACATGAAAAGGTGAGGAAAAAGATCCCCAACAATTTCCTCACCACCACTCCTAAAACAACCCCAAAATTTCAATTAAGCTTCATTACCTGGTTAATAGTCATCTGCCTTTTAGATCTTCATACATATACATGGGACTGTCCCTGCAAGGACCAATCAGTTTGGCTTCAATTTCCTGCAGCTGTACAGGGTATAGCCTCTGAATCACCTGGTGCTGATTCACAGTAATTCATCACATCAGAAAAACTTAATAGTAAAACAAAAATAATTTATTTAGGAAGAGAAGTCTCTAGATGCAACATCAATGGCAAAAGATTACAAGTAAAATAAATATGAAATGCAAGGCTCTTTAAAATGCAACAACCAGATGCCTCTGCAGTATTTGTGAAATAGCCTCCCTGAGACACTTCAGGAAAGGTCACCTGCCTAAAGATCTCTATCAATTCTGAAGACAAAACTTGCTAGAAACTGTAAGATTTTTGGACTGATGATTGGGCATCCTCTTCTAAGTTCTCCATATTCTTTTTTCATCCTTAACCTGGTTACATGTTTAATACATGTATGCTTGAAGATTTACATCTTTATCTCTCAATTACTTTCTAGATTTAGATTGTGGATGTAAATTCAGATTGTTTTGATGGCTCAGATTATTTGAAAAATGGTTATACTTTAACCAGCTGTTGAGTCTATATAACTGCAGGCATTCTTTTCATTTTTCTGAGAGAGTTTGTTTGGTTTTTGGTTTTTTTAACTGCTGGCTGACTACTTCCTGCCAAGCCTGAGTGGTTTAATTATACCTCTAAGCCTTGTTAGAGCTGCTATTAACATATATTAAATATTTTATGTAAATCATTTACATAAGAAGCATTTAGTCAAAGTTCTGATTATCTGGTTTTGATTTTTTTTCTATAAAAGCCTTGCTACAGGAGCTTTTAATGTTATTACCAAATGTGGTAACCAAGCACTTTGTTCAGGCTACCTCACTGGACCTGCATCTCTAGGATTTGCTTTCTGTTTAACCTCATGACATTCAACAAGGCAAGTGCGAGGTCCTGTCCCTGGGCTAGGGCAACCACCAATACTATTAGAGGCTGGGGAATGAAATTATTGACAGAAGCCCTGCGGAGAAGGACTTGGGAATACTGGTGGGCAAATAGCTGGGCATGAGCTAGCAATGTGTTTGCAATCCAGAAAGGCAATGGTGCTCTGGGCTGCATAGAAAGAACAGATGGAGGAAGACTTTTTACCAAGGCATGTAGTGACAGCACAAGAGGCAACAGATTAAACTGAAGAAGGGTGGATTTAAGTTAGATATAAGGAAAGAAGAGCATGCTGTGGTCTATCACATATTCTATGGGAAGTTTACAGCAGTTAATGTTCCTAGTTCCGAGTTTCCACATTTTCAGAAGATGGTGTTTATGGCAACACAAGTCTGTAGTTTCTTATTTACTTTTGCTGCTGATCCAAGAAATGGAAGTAGTTAAGTCCTGTTTTCCTTACGATTGTTTCTGGCAATGTCTTAATGCATCATTTACTTTCTACAAACAACTGATGATAATGCCTTCAAGAGTAGTAAAAAACATTTTCCAGAACAAGAGTAGATTGTTGTGCAATGAGATAGGATTTATTAGCATTCTGTATATAGCAAGCAACTATTTTCTTTGAATGAATAGACTAAGGAAAAAAAGCACCATGGTTCTCAGCAGTGATAAAGTTTTTATTAGCATATTTTCTGTGGAGGTTGTGGGTGGTAGAGAGAATTACACTAATGTAACTGAGGAAGTACTAAAGGTACTTTATGTAGTTACGGAGTACTATTGCTCTATTCTCTGTGTGCATAGTGAAGTGCCCATAGAGAGGAAGCTATAAAGAAATGTGGCATCAGGCAGGCTTATAAATGATTCTGTACATTAAGAGGCAGGCTTATAATTAGAGCAACCTGCAGAGGAGGGAAGAGAACATCCTGAATAAACATAAGTACATATTTATATAAACAGTTACAAATACAAATACTAAGGTATCCTTAAAAGTTTTCATCCCTCTTCAAGGCAAACACATTCTATGCAATTATACAATTGAAGATTTGATTTAGGTCCAAAAAATGATGAGGCAAAACTTATAAAAGATAAACCAATCAAAGGTTATTAAGCCCAAAGTACAACATCTTGCTAAAATAAACCATGAGCTACAAATCACCATAGGCTAGGACATTATCAGAAAAGTGTCAGTATTTCCTTTTATTGTCTTTTTAAGCTTGACTTGTCCAGAAGAGTTCATTGCAAGAGGTTGAATGAATCACAGATGTTGTTTTTACCATTTTGCATATCTCTGTGTTGTAACTTTGAAGTCAAATATAGTACAGATCAACACAGAACTCCTAGTTCCCAAGATCAGCAGAAGTAACATAGTCTTTTTTTAACTCTTTCCAAATTATTTTAGAAATAAATTCTGTGAAGAAAGTTAGATGTTGATGAAGCACGTTGGAAAAGGATTTAGTTTCAGTCTGTACAAATGGGAACTGTTATATCTGATGTTCCAATAAATAGTATGTCTTTCTAAGCGTGTATTACAATATAGAGAGACATATGTTAGTGCTCCATGTAAGCTGGAGGTTCTTCATTATCTAAATAAATCTTTGTAAAGGAGGCATTTACACAATGATACACTGGTCTTTAATGCTTGCTCATGCACATCCAGATCACCTCCTGAGCACTTCCAGAGACAGTGACTGCACCACCTCCCTCTGCAACTTATGCCAATGCCTGAAAATTTTTTAAGAGAAAAGGTTTTTTGCTAATATCTAATCTGGACCTCTGGTAACTTAAGGCCATTTCCTTTCAGTGTTTCACTTGAGACATGGCAGAAGAGATGGACCCAGACCTGGTTACAACCTCCTTTCAGGTATTTGTAGAGAGCTGTAAGTTCTCCCCTGAGGCTGCTCTTCCAGCTAAACAAGCCCAGCTGCTCCTCACAAGATTTGTGCTCCAGATCTTCACCAGCTTTGGTGCCCCTCTCCGGAAATACTTCAACACTTCAATGTCTTTTCTGAAGTGAGTGGCCCAAGACAGAACACAGGATTTAAGGTGTGGCCTCACCAGTGACAGGTACAGGGTGACAATCACTGCCCTGGTCCTGCTGGCCACACTATTCCTGGTGCAGACCATTGGCTTTCTTGACTACCTGGGCACATGCTGGCTCATGTTCAGCTGGCTGGCAACCAACACCCCTAAATCCCTTTCTGTTGAGCAGCTCTCAAGTCACTCATACCCAAGCCTGTAGCACTGCCTGGGGCTTTTGTGATTCAAATGCAGGACTTGGCACTTAGCTTTGGTGAACCTCATACACTTGCCCTCAGCCCATTGATCCAAGCCATCCGGGGCTTTCTGTAGAGTCTTCCTACCCTCCAGCAGATCAACATGCTCTCGTAATGTGGTGTCATCTGTAGCCTTACTGAGGATGCACTCAAATCCCTCCTCCAGATCATCACTACAGATGTTAAATAGGACCAGCCCAATTGTGAGCCCTTGGGAACAATACTAGTGACCAGACACCAACTGAATTTGGTTTCATTCACTGCCACTCTCTGGACCTGGCCATTTAACCAGTTTGTCACCCAGTGAAGAGTACTTCCATCCAAGCCGTGAGCATCCAGTTTCTTCAGGAGAATGCTGTGGGAGACAAAGGCTTTACTGAAGTCTAGACAGACAGCCACTGCCTTTCCCTCATCCTAAGGGAAGAGCATTTCTCTGCATACAGTTAGATAAATCTTTACTTCAGGGCTACACATATGTGAGCCAGTTATACTGCAGGCAGAAGTAGACAGAGATGTTTGAGAAACAGGACAGAATGATCAGTAAATGCAAGCATCTCAAGAAGTAGTAGAGCTCATGCATTTGCAGTAATGCACTTTATATCTAGAAATAAATTGTCCTTAAGCAGCGTAATTTTCCACAAAGATAAGATATGCCATCAAAAATTAAATATTTGTGAGCTTTGTGAAACTGACTATGGCCATTTTTTAAATACTAAGGAACGATACTTTTAGTTTAAGCCACTCCAGGTTGATTATTTTTATGACAGAAATCTCATATATCCTTGTATTTTTTGGATAAACACATCCATCATGCTTTAGCAGGGGAGTTACTCTATTGACCAGATACTTTAAAATTCTTTGTTTAATTGTCCTGGGAGCTTTATATATCGTCTGTGACAAATGCACCTCCATGACTAGCACAATTGGAACACTTAATGAAAGCTAAATTGTTGTACCTTGCTGTACTTAATGTTCAGCTTTCAGTAAAGATAATACAAATGTTATATTTCTTGTGACATTTTAAAACTTTTAAGAAAATATGATTTAGAAGTACAGTGGGAGAAACTTAAATTATTTGTAATACAATATGTCAAATGAGAGAGACTGAATTCAAAGTTTTAATCCACTGGGCATCTAAAACATTTCAGGGTATGTTCTTATCCTATATCGGGATAAGTGACACTTTGAACAAAATGAAAAATAAAATTTTGAAAGGTCAACACTTTTCAAAAGTCTTAAAAGGCTTAAAATGATCTAAAAACTCCCATAGATGTGTTAATGCATATTAAATCTTATGGACTCACAGAATTTAAATTTAGGAGATTTATTCCTTGCTTTCCATGAACTAGGGTGTCTTTCCACACTATGTCTTCCATACTACGCTGTGTAAGCTGGTCTTGATCAGAGAGCTAACCATCAGAGAATTAAAAGGCCAAAATCCAGAAACTATTAAGTAAAAAGAAAATATTAAGTTCTATGATTAAATATTTTTGTTTATTGAGCAGAAAATCAGACCAATAAAGTCAGGAAATGACTAAATGAGCACCAGCAAAAAAAAAAAAAATTTAGCTTTTCTGACATAATTTTCTCTTCTACAAAGCCAAAATGTTCACACACTAAAATTGTTCTATTGAAATTAAACACATTTCAGTCAGAAGAATGGTTTAGTGGGTTTCCAATCAGTTCCAAACACAGCAACATCTTCCCTTGCACCTGAGAAGCCTAACTTCTGGAATCAGCTCATGTCTGGAGCACCACTGCTTCACACAGTCCAGTGCTTTGCCTTGGTGAAGAGTCCACATCCAATATCCGAGCTGGCTCACTCAAGGGCTGTTTGCTATCTCTGTGTAGTGTTTCACCATGCTGTGTAGGCATTCCATTGCCTAGTAAATCTGTGTAATTAATTTGATCCCTTTTCCTTGGGACCAGCATGAAAACAATGTTCCAAGATCCTTTTGATTAGTTTTCCATACAAGAGCTTATGACAAAATTACAGTTGCAGAACTTGAGATTTAAAATATTTATCTTTTTGGTACATATTCTAATCAAAGCACATTCTACTTTTGCTCCATTTCTGTGCTGAGGTATTTATGATCAAAGCACAAGAGTTCTGGTATAGCTTACTGAACTGCAAGACACCTACTGGTGGAAGACAATTGAGCCAAAAATATTTGAAAGCTTGCAAATCTAGCCTCTGATGTCATATGCCACGTCCTGAACAAAAACTAGAAAGTTAACATAGACTCCTATTGAATTTGATGAGCTTGGAAGTCCAATTGTAACTGAAGTATGTGTTCTGAGTTACATTAAAGGGAGACACATTTTTACTGCATTTAGACCAATAAATGTGCTTGCTAGTATTATTGTTTTCATTTTAGAAAATAGAGATATTGATATCTATTTGATAGGCAGAAGTGTAGACACGTAGCTTTAATGAGAGTAAAAGATGGATTACAGAATACCACTCTAATGTTTGAAACAAATATTCTATTGCCAGTTGGCTAAGTCTGTATCAGTTTTTGACTATTTGTCACTGTAGTGACAAAAAGAATTAAGGAGAAGGTACTACTGAGAGTGTTGGTCTCTTTAAATTTTCACAATATTTTATTGAAAAGCTGGCAAAACTATCAACCTTGGGATCAAGGGAAGATAATTAAAACTGAGGAGCATTTAATAGAAACTATCAAAATATTTCCTTGAGGCACTAAATTAAAAAGAAAAAAAATACTTTCACCATTACCATTCCTACCATCAATATGGGCCTATCTGTGGGATTTTTATATTTTATATAACTGACTTGACACAATTATATATTTTTAATATTCCAACTTATAAACAGATTTATGACCGTGAAGTGATCCCCACTGTGTGTCCTAATTTTGTCACAGTACCCACTGTGTGTCCTAATTTTGCCACAGTAAAACCTTTCAAGTTTTACTGTGTGGCATCTGGATGAAAGAAGTCTTTCAACTGATACTGTGTTTTACAATTTAGTGTAAAGGCAAAAATCTCTTATGAGGAAATTCAATTTTGTTAGGAAAGAAAAATCAAGAATGGTGTTCACCTGAGATAAACTTTAACATCCCTACCTGTCTTTAAAACAAGCATCCTCTCTTCCCCAGTAGCCTTGTAGGCATATCTGTTTTCTGTAGATAATTTTATTTCAATAACATTTGTACTAAAGCTTTGAATTCATACTATGGGGCAAAAGGCCCCAGGAAAAATCAACAGAATAAATATGAAGCAAAAATTAAGCAAAGTCCTGTTGTCACAAAGGAGATGAACGTAGTCACTCTTGTGTCTAAATTGAAACATCCCTCCTCAAATGAGCATGCACAATTTATCATCTTATAATTAGTTAAATATTATGCACTCCTTGCTTCCTTACCCTGTTACCACAATATATGCATACAGGTTATGCTGTGCTTCAGATTTTCAGGGTTTTATTCCCTGTAGATTTTTCAGCATTCCAGGAAGAAAAATCCTTAGATATACATATAGTTTTGTATGTAGCTGTACATATGGGCTTACAGCACATATAAGATCTCTAAGTCTCACTTTGTCTTTCTGGTAGGTGATATAAGATGTCTAAAGCCATGAAAGTCAAATAAGAACCTGGCATAAACCTGCATATAACGTATCCAATTCCTCTACAGAAGCAAAACCAAGCCTGACTCTTCTCAGAAGATCATGCTTCACCATAAGAACTATGTCATAAGATGCTGTCTCTGCCTCCAGTCAGTGTATGCTTTGAGCCAAGAAGCTTCACAAAGGTTTCAGAAAATTATTTGTTTACAAAAATTCTATGTGTCACGGATCTATCTAACAATCAAATCTTGCTTTTGGGCTTAAGGAAAAAAAAGCCTTTCAAGGCAGGAAGCACATTATAGCAATGCCATTCTTTAAAATGTAATTAGTGCTATTACTTAATAAAGAATCATATTTTTAATGGGACCTTTAAGGGATGGTCTAGTTTTGCCTCTCATGTCTCTTACAGTAGGGTCTAATAGAAAAGCACAAGGACTAGGGCTTACTTTGACCCGGTTGTTGCAATTCCTGGAGATGTATGATGGCCCATGGCTAGAGACTAGGCTAAGTGTTCTGAAAAGAGAGTAAATAGGTTCTCTAGTGCTATAGGGATTGTAATTGGAGTGCATGTTTGCGTGTGTGTGCACATGTGTGTGTGTGAAAGGTCTTGGAAGGGGACAAGAGATATTTATCATGTGTAAAAAGACTAGCAGGGAAACAGTAAGGAAGTGTTGGCTGGCCTGGCCAATGTCCAAGTATGGGGAGCATGAACTTAGACTGAGATAATAATTTTCAGATATCTTCTATTCCTAAAAAGGAAGGGTTTTAAAGAGGAATTTTTAAGGAGAAATTGGGATAGTTTTATGAATATTTACTCCCAAGAGTAACAAGCAGCACATATATGTTTAAAAATTCCCTCAGTGCTCATGGAAGCAAAGTTTAATGACCAGCTGAAAGAAGATACTGACTTACTAAAACTGAATAAAAAAAGTGGCAAGGATAAAAATCTCTGTCTCATTTTAATTATGGAGGCCATCGGAATATGCTAGAGTCCATAAAGACGGTGAAGACAATGATTGGATTCAAAAAAATCACAGAATCAATTAGTTTGGAAATAATCTTTGAGATCATCAAGGCCAGCACCATCTTGTCAATTAGACCATGGCACTGAGTGCCACATCCAGTCTTTACTTAAACACCTCCAGAGACAGTGACTCCACCACGTCCCTGGGAAGCCCATTCCAATGCCCATCACCCTTTCTGTGAGAGAGAAATTCTTCCTAGTGTCCAAACTAAACTTCCCCTGGCACAGCTTTAGACTGTATCCTCTTGTCCAGTTGCTGGTTGTCTGGGAGAAGAGACCAATCCTCACCTGGCTACAGCCTCTTTTCAGGGAATTGTAGGGAGTGATGGGGTCTCCCCTGAACCTCCTCTGCTGCAGTCTAAACAACCTCACCTCCCTCAGCCACTCCTCAAAGAAACTGTGTTCCAGACCCTTTACCAGCCTTGTTGCCCTTCTCTGGACACTCTTCCTAAATTGAGGGGCCCAGCAATGGACACAGCACTCAAGGTGTGGCCTCACCAGTGCTGAGTACAGGTGAAGAATCACTTCCCTGGCCACACAATTCCTGATGCAGGCTAGGATGCCATAGGCCTTCTCGGCCACGTGAGCACAGCTGTCAGCTGCTGTCAGTCAGTACCCCCAGGTCCCTTTCTGCCTGGCTGGTGTCCAGCCACTCTGTCTCCAGCCTGTAGTGCTGCATGGGGTTGTTGTGGCCACAGTGCAGGACCCAGCGCTTGGTCTTATTGAATCCCATTTCATTGGATTCAGCCCATGGATCCAGCCTATGCAAGTCCTTCTGCAGAGCCCTCCTACCCTCCAGCAGATCAACAATCATACATAGCTTGGCATCATCTGTGAATTTCCTGATGGTAGACTCAATCCCCTCATGCAGATCATCAATAAAGATGTTAATCAGGATTGAGCCCAACACTCATCCTTGGGAAACACCAGTAGTGACTGGTCACCAACTGGATGCAACACCATTCACTACCACAAGAATTATATGAGTATACAGACCTTTTACCAAAGCAATCTTCCCAAATATTAGGAAGATAGCAGATTCTAAAGTAACTCTAGTGAAGCGTGTTCTTATATGCATGCAGTTCTTTTCAGAATGATGTATTTTAGTGCAAGAGCAAGGAGGCTCACTTGAGATTTGTGCATATAGTTCATTGGCTGTGCCTTCTCCTCACCTTCTGTATCCCACAAAGCTCAATTTTCAATGACATGTAAGCGTCACTGTTGGAATGTGCACAAGTACCAGAATACAGCACAATTTCATCTCTGGAATTATGTGTAAAACCTGCTCCAAAAGTAGTACTGCTCTGTTCCAGTAAATATATGATCCATTTAAACACTGACTTTTAAAAAGAGACTGGAACCAGGTCTTTCTTCTACATCTCTTTATTTTTCTTTTCACAAGTCCCATTTCAAACCACCTCCCTCACATTTATGAACACTGCTTAAAACCTCTGAGAGGACCTGAATCCAGGCCAGAAACCTGAGCCAGTGTTTCCGAAGTTGGAGGGAGATTTACTCAATAATGCAGGAGCTGTGGACTTCTCCAAACCTTCTCAAATAATGAATTTTGTAACAGAAAGGCAACAGATGGCATGGCGTGCAAGGATAGTTTGATTGGAAGGTGATAAGCTAGAAAACAGCAGCTTGGCATTAGGAAGATGTTAGGGAGAAGATAAGAAGATGGTTATGGACTTTCAGGGAATATAAACACTGTGTGAAGATTTAGGATAGTTGGCTGGGAGCATGATCAGTAACTGAGAAAGGACAGCAGCTGGCTAATCAGGGATGAGAGAAGACTGGCCTGGGAACTGCTTGTACAGCTAATCATCATACTGTCCTAAATCATGGCACAATCCAGAAGTGATGAAAAACGGCCTGAAAAATGCTCCAAGGCCACCAGAGATAGATACCTTTTTCTTGTGCTCTGGCTTCCTCAGGCTCATGAATGAGTCAGGGAGAGTTAGGAGACCCCAGGTAATTTCACTACTGAAGTTATAGGGTTGTAGCATGAAGTGAAAAATATTGAATATTTCAAAAGGATTACAGAGTGAGATTAAAAAAGGGAAGAAACTTCCAACCAGTACGAAAAGGAGAGAATAAATTTTAAAAGGTTGTTTTAGGTAATTTAAAACAGAAAAATATAGTAACTTTCATGTTATTGCATGTGATGTTACTTTTGCATATTTTAAATAATTTATTTTAATCCTAGATGGAGTAAAGACGCAGAATCCTTTATTTCTAAAGCTATTTTTGCATGTTTACATTTTATAACAAAATGTTATAGAAAGTTTTTAAAGGCATAAAATTAGTATTCTGAGCTTCTTACTGAAACATGTAATATCTTCTGCTTTGACATTACAATTTAAGATGCTATTATTTATACAGGAACGATATAAATTCAGTCTCTCCTCTCCTCTCCTCTCCTCTCCTCTCCTCTCCTCAGTGTAAGTAGTATCTAACATTGTAGGATACTCACCCAAGATCTGAGCTTTCTAGCTGCACAGTAACATAAAAAAAAAGAATTCTTTTGACTAGTTCTATCCAAAATAAACAATGTGTAGCACACACTAACTGCAACTTCTGTCATCTTCTTGGATTGTCACAGCAGCTAAATGGTAAAACCGAAACATTCTAACAAACAAAGGGTAATGCACAATCTAGGTTCTCCTATTTATGGCAGAAATAAGATTTTAAAAGAGATATATGTAATTAATATCCTACCACATGGCTTAGTTTCACAAACTCTGCTTAAAAGAATGCATCAACTCAGAGCGCTTGTGGTCAGATTTCAGATTCCTGTATTTGTGTAGTGAACCCTGTAATCAGCACTGAAGTAATAGTGTTTCAAATGGAATATAATGTGAGTTGCATTTTGAGCTTTGTGGACGGTTCTCTAATTACATTCTCTGCAATTGCAATGAGCATGAGTTTTGTTTCCAAAAGGTGAGAGAGGTGTTTTGTTAGGAGCATCTATAAAGTTATCTGATAGATAACTGAAAATTAAAGTGATAGTTTTTTAACATTGCCAAAGAGTTTAAAATATCTCTATATTCCAAAAAGCAAAACATTTAGGAAGGAATTTAATAATTTTTTCAGAATTCATAGGACTGATATGATTAGCTTGAAGCCATTTGATAGAGACAAGATACCTGATGCTGAATTATCCCTCTCTCCAAATAGTCAGGGAACTTCTAATTTGCTATACCATGAGGATATTTATTGGAGAACAAAACCTTGTGGTTGCATCAAACATTGTCTCATAAGAATTCAATACCATAGAAAAAATATGCACTGTGTTCTGTGGTTTTGTGAAGATTTGCAGAGTATAACCAAAGAATAGCTCGTGCACATCATTTCATTCATCATAAGCTTCCTTCTTAGATAAAGTAGATGGAATGAAGAGGAGAAAATTGAGGGTAATTACTATTTTCAATCAAATAAGATAAGTAAAACTTCACAGTGATTCCCAACATATTCTGCCTCAATTGCAATCTGAACAGCTCTCTAAAAGTACAAAGAATGCTGAAGTATTTTGCTGTCAGAAAAAAAAAAAGTGCTTTTGACTGGAACTGAGGGAGAAATTCTTCAGTTTTTTACTTCTGTCCAGTTTTCACATAGCAATCTGTTTGTCTGGGTTTTTTCTTCCCTCATACTTTTGAATAAGGTTCCAGCTAATTATACACCACTTATGATCTCTAAGTAAAATTGTATAAAGCTTAAGATTTGTCTTAAGATTCAAATCACTGCATCCCTAGTGGACAGAGTTTTGTGAAACACTTTTTCAGCAGTTTTGTGAAACATTTTTTATGCCTATACTTTCTCTATTATGTTTGATGATTAGGGAAAACCGTACTCTCAGAATACCCAAGAAGGATAATTTTAGGAGTTTTGAATAGAAAGCATAACTTTCAAGGACAGGATGCATTAATTTCTAACTCTGAGTTGCAGTTTATTGTTGTGATGGCAAGATATCCTGGGTTTTAATATAATTCCTGCAATCATTCTCATACTTCATTCTTGACTGCATTTGTGAGTGCAGCCATTACATCTGTTTTCAGAGAGAAAGATTGAACTCAGAATTAGGTTAAAATATGTTTTCTGTGTTATGCAGATGATATCATTCCTCTGGCCTTAATAACTGCAACAATGATGTTAGGAGAATAAAACAATATGAACTTCATGGTTCTTCACCACAGCTACATTTTTTAAAATACCTTTAGGCTCCTGGGAAATCACATCTGAAAACCTGTTTCCTATGAAACTGTTAAATCAGCAGAAAAATAGACATAAAATGACATTTCAAATTCATCATAATTTCCTTCCTTACAAAGGAAGAAGTTGTTTTGTGCAATGGGACTTAAAAGTCTGCATCAGACTGATGACACATTTCTCTGGGAAATGTTCACAGTAATTACATGTTTACCTAGCAGCACATTACCATTAAATCCCCCTGTACCAAGGAACAGATAGAACAAAATTTATTCAGTAGATTAAATAGTGGTAAAAATTATATGGAAAATGGAAGAAATTAACCATTAAGTCCTGGGTGACCCAAGCAGAACAAAATGGGGATTGTTCAGCTATACCTTGGATTTGTTGGACAGGTTGACTGCTAACAATGATGCAGACCAGCAGAAAATTAAAAACACGTTTATGGGAAAAAAAATCCTGCCTCTGATATGCATTGATAGGTACTGATGTGCATTCCCTTTCCTTGGTGTTAAGAAGCTGGGTGAAAACAAAAGAGGTGGTGAAATGTTGACTGTCTCTGCAATCTGTTTTGCTTTTTGTGTTGCTTTCATCCTGATGAATTTGTGACTGGAAATGCCTTTGGGTTCAGTTAGAGCAAAACCAAAGATAAAATTAAATTCCTGAATTATGGCCTTGTGACTTTTAGAGAGGGCTCTCTTCTGACACTCAGAGAGATGTTTGTATGAAAGTCTCTGTCTAAAAGTCAGAGACCCAGATTGTGAAATCACATTTTTGGACAGATTTTGGCATGCCTTTTCTTCCAAAATATTTCAACAGAAAACCACTGGATGCAAGACTGTATATAAAGCAGAGAAGTCACTCACTCAAAAAGCAAGTGCCAAAATGAAGTGGATGCTAGGTAAAAATAGAGGACTCCAATAAATTGGTTTATACAGATTTTAGTAAAAAGTTAAATTACCTCATAAAAACTATCAGAAAAACAATAGCTTGATAAAAGGACATTCAAATTCTCATCTAGGTGAAACAATTTTTGCCACAGAGGTCAGTAGGGGCCAAATTTCAGTGCTGTTGTTTAGATTTATATGTCTTGTGTATTCATTGCCAGGAGACCAAGGTAGGTAGAAGCATAGAGCTTCTATGGAGAGATACCAGTAAGATGAGCATACCCCTTTCCCTTTCTAGTATGACACTGAATAAGGAGATGGGGATGATGGCCCAAAAATATTGTGAGTGGTGAAATTAATAGGAAAATCATGTAGCTATGCAGAAAAAAGTGTACTCATGAGACTGAAAACAAAAGCAATACAGCTTTACAGAAGAAAAATGGTCCTTACAAATAAGCAGCAAAAACTATTTGCTCACAGGTATTCAAATTAGTACCTGGGAAACATCTTCCAAAGGAAAGTTGCTATCTAAGCCCACAAAAAGTAAACCAAATTCCTGACATTGGAAAATGCTGAAAATAGAGGTGCTTTATAGTCCAACTGTAATCAAGCAAACAAGCAATGCTGTTTAGGTGCATCTTTAAAGCTCTGCATTTTGGGTTCCTGTGAGGAAGGGAAATCCTGCACCTGATTGTAATCTATCTCATTGCATATGGAATCCTTACAACCAATTATCACAGGATTTGAAATCTTGTCCTGGCAAGATGTATTCTCTGCTGGTGGTGAGCCTGTGGAATTTTCCAGGAGTTTTGGCCAATATCAGCAGGCAGTTAAGTTTTCAGAAATTAAATTTTTTCTTTACTGTTTTAACCCTGTATCAGGTACACAGCAGGAGTAACTTACAGAACTAATGGTGTCAGAGGAGTTTGCAGTTCATATCTCTGGAAATTCAGAAGAAAATATAAAGTTAATATTAAAAAAAATGGATCTGGGCTCCAGTTTAAATGGGTGTGTATGAAAACAAATGAAAACATAAATTTTCTAACAAAAAATGTGCACAGCAAAATGTGTGACAGTAAAAGCTTATTGCTAGTTTTGCTACATGTCCCTGCTTTCTTTGGAGACAAACCCCCACCTCCCCAGAATATAAAATCCTGGATGCCTCTGTATAAAAGGCAATCTTTAAACCTATCCCCTGGCTTTTACAACACCTTCTTGGTGATATATATCACAGAATATTTACCTTGAGCTAGATGAAGTCTAACAGTGCATCCATCTTAGATACCTACTGCCCTATTATGTCTTTCTTCTATATCGCTAGCCTTCAGCACAACCTGATGAATTTTGACTGTGAGAAGGGGTAGGATTTATCTTCAACTGGGCTAGCAAAATATATTNTTAAGGGATGATTGAAGTTTGGGAAAAGTGGGGTGGGATATCAATTTATGAAACATTAAAGGATGAATGCCCAGAATGTTACATGAAAAAGCACTTAAGAAGTTATACTCCCATCTCACTGCCGAGTGTGATTGACTGTGGGCCACAAAGATCTGACATCCAAGCATTCATATCCAGCACCTGTGACCTTCTCTGTTAATGACTTTCCTGAGTTNCCTCCAATTCCTGTGGTTAAAAAATGTTTTGCCATAAAACTATTTTTAAAGTGCATCTCTTCATTGTTAACCATAAAATTAGCAGCAGTTTAAAACAGCTGTTGGGTGACTAGAATAAAGTCTCTTTTTCTTTATGTCTTTCATTTCTGGCTGCTGAGGCACCCTTTGCTGTGGGATTCTCTGACAAATTTACTCTAAGAAGGAGTTGTATTTTTATGTAGCAATTTTGCCCATCGGTGGCTTAAATATTTCTCTTTTGTGCTTGAAGTACAATGTATTATCTGTAGACATAACATACATGTGTCTAACATTATGTATAGACAAATTTATACAGGTTGGTAGGGACGACTGAAAGTTGTCTGGCAGGGGTAATTTATTTCAGGTTGCTCAAAATATGAGCCAGCCAGAAATGGAATTATATGTGTTTTTCTTATCGTTTTGGAGAAGACCTCCACATTAGGTCTTGAAAAAGAGCCCACTGAGCTGCAGAAGCCTTTGTCAGCAGACCATGATGGATTCAGGGAAAAATAATTAATCAGAAGAGGTTATATGAAAAGTATTTGGATAGCTGTGATAAGTTCAGACTGTATTAATGCCTCGGACAGGTGAAAGGTGACACCTTCTGTTTTGTATAAAAGCTTAAAATTCAAATATTAAGGGATGA
>VZTN01033421.1:670-26883 GCA_013400515.1 Erpornis zantholeuca | reverse complement strand
TGTGGTGCAGTTACCACTTACACAAGTACTGATCTCACATCTGATGTGACTCCCCCACCATGACACTTATTCATATAACTTATGTCAAAACTGCCTGCACTCACCTCTTAAGCCCTTCTGAAATGAAGTCCATAGTTGGGGCAACTGTAATGAAAAGAAGTGACTTGAAATAAAATCATCCATCCATGAAAGCTCAATTCACAGCTTAAGGATGGTCAGACAGAGATCTTCTTCAGCTTAATTTGTAGCAAGTAGCAATTTGAGCTTCATTTTATATGTTGTACGTGACATACAACAAGCTATAAGGAGAAAAAATCTAGGAAGTGAGTATGCTGAAAAAAAATCAAACCTCAAACAAACCCCAAGATTCCTTGCTTAAAGCTCATGTACATGAAGAAAGTAGTTTCCTGTTATTATGTACATTCCCCATGGTGCACTTTCTCCATTAGCATTTATATCTTCATGACATTTTATTTTGGCCAGTGCTAAACAGATCTGATACACTCAGAAAATTATAGTCATATGCCATCAGGAAAAGATATTAACAAATAGTATTAGCATGTAGCTGGAGGTGAATGCATCAGAGACAGGCAGACACCAATAAAATATTTAATTTTTATGCACTAACATTGAATATATAAATCTAAACTGGTTAGTTAGTTTGTGGACATAAATTCACCTCTCTGCTGGGAAAATCTGTCTTTGTTTACTGGAATTTCTGATAGTTTCTTTGGAGTAAATTCCTTTTTTCCTAATAGTACACAGCGGCAAATTTTAGACAGATATTTGTATATGCAAAATAAAGCTATAGAATATTCTATTAAGCTATATAATATTCTATTAAGTATGAAGCAAACTATACCATATGGTAAAGCCCTTCTTTGTTTAAATGGGAAAATAAAAAAACACAAACCCCCAAAAAACCTGAAGAAAGAAAAAAACCCAATATCTTTTATTTGTCTTCACATTCTGGTGCTTTTTCTATCTGATCACCTCTTGTTCTCCTTCACTACCCCTCACTCTTTCACAGCTTTTCACTCATTTGTATTTATGATCTCCAAGCTATCATCCTCTCTGGTTGTGATGCTCAGAGATTTGTCCTTCCCTCCCTAACCTCACTCTCCCCTGTTGTCACTATGGTCCCTAATTTCAGCTATATCCTTCAATTCTTTGCCCCTCTTTGATATCATTCTGTCTGCTCCTCTGCACCTTAGACTACCCCAAGCATTCATCATCTGTCTTTCTGTCTCTGTCTACCAAGGGGAACAAGGGACTGCTAGTCTTCCCTCTCTGTCTTTGTATCCTTTTTAGCCCTAAATTTCTTAAAAGATAACATATAGGGCTTTTGCTCCTACATCTTTAACAATCTTTAATTTTCCTTCAAACTTTCTTTCTATTGATTTAGCTATATTTGATTTCATAGGTTGTCAATTCCTTCAATTCTTGAAACTGTATTTTTGTTCTATCCTTCGACTTTCACATTGTGCAGCTCTTGAATTCCAAATCTCCAAAACCAAATTCTTTTTCTACATCGTACCAGCTTTCATTTTTTCTCATTGTTAGATTCTCTACCACACATTTTTCTCTCTAGTCTTTATATTTTCCAAATGTTAATCAAAAGTTTCCTCTGCTACCTGCTATTGACAGTGCAAAACATAGAATCCTTCTTCTGGAAAGAATTCTCCCTTTCAGACTTGCTTACCTAATGCGTTAAATCCTCTGCCCAACACTCCACTTATTTTTCTGCTCTTTAGCATAGGCCAGATGGTTCAAAAGCACCCTCCTATTTTTCCTCACATCATTTGCATTCTTCCATTAGCTGTCTTTACTTACCTGAAGTACTTGCTAATGAACAGCTGTCTTATTCCTCTAAAAATCTTTATACATGTAAATGGCAAATATTATCCCTGTGTGTAAGCACTCATTGTGCCCAGTGTTGCTCATGAACTCAGGAAGAAGAACACAAATGCAACATCTCAGTTTTCTGCAGGTCAGATCAGATCTACCAGATTTCCTTGTAGCCATATCGTTCACCCACTGGCCCCTGGAATAAGCTCACAACTAAATAGAGAAATGTGTCACTGTTTGATTGTCTTTTCAGTTTTTAAAACAGAAGCTTCAACTAGCTCTCTCCATCTTTCCTCAGCAGTCCCCATGATGCTTCATCTCTTGAAAAGGATCTTAGCACGTTGTACTTCAGGGCTTCACCACCATGGGGAAACTTCTTGGACAAAATCTTTACTCTTCCCTGAAAAACGAACTCCTTCAAAATCCAAACAGATTTTTCAAACCTTGATGCCCATTTTGATCTGTTTCACAGCTAGATTGACTTCTTGGCTTTGATTCATGACTGCTCATATTTTACCTGCATGAGCATTTTATTCACTCTCATTAAATAACTTTTACTGTGTTGCTGTTGTTACTGTAAGCTCTAAAGTTATAAAAGACATGTGAAATTTGTTGTTTGGTTTTTTTTTGGTTAACCCTAGCAGGTTCCCATCAACTTCCCCATCAGTGCAATCTCTCCAAAGGAACATCATTTCTTCCAGAAGCCCTCTCACCAGTAGGAATCCTGCAGGAGTTGGGTTTTTTCCCTCCCTCAATGCCAAAAGAAGTTACTCATAAGTGTTAGGCACTTCAAAGCCTTCTGTATTCCAAACTGACTTATAAAACAAAAATTAACTATTATCAAGAAAAAAGTAGTAATTGTTGGCTTATGGAGAATAAAAATGTTATGACCTGAATTTTCCTGTTTTCCTATTCCCTTTTTGAACTTCTGGAAAACATCCCAATAATTTGAATAGTTTCTAGTTTAGAGAGCTTTGTGCCTAACAGCTCAGAAGAGGAGAAGCCCAGAATCATATCTGCCCACCAATATTATGTAGAAGTTCCCAAAGGGCAGAGAAAAAGAATATTGTTATCACAATGAAGATTTACACTCTATCACCTGCCTGTCATCAAGTACATTTTTACCTACTTTATTTCTAATTGCACTCTCCAGGCTCCTTTCTGCATTGCTGAATTGTCTTGCACCATGTCTGCTGTTCATATTGTCTTCCTACTTTGTATTTCAGCATCTGTAACTTTTCCCTCTTTGTACCTGGTCAGAGACCAGGAGCATTGATGGCAGACTTTTCCTATTTCCTTGAAGTGGGAAATGCCCTGGTGTTCAGGTCCTCTTCTATGGCAGGTTTTTTTAAATATTAAGAAGCAAAACATTTCAATTTGTGCACGGCTTACTGGGATGCTCAGGGGGAAATTTCATTTAGCATATGTAAAGTCAAGGAGCCACAACATTGCATATAATCTATCAAGGCAAGAGACCTGCAGGTGGGAATACAATGATATTGATTATTTGTTTACTTTGTTTTCCTATTTAAACAGAAAAGTTTCCTCATCTGTATTATAAGGAAGGGAGGGAAAAATCTCCTCAAATACTTACACTTATACTTACTTTTCTGGAAGGGAGTATGTATTTATTTAATAAATATGCTGAGTACAGCACAGCATTCAATTCCTATAAATTAAATGCTGTAAGAAGCTGGAGGGCTTCTGTCCTGAGATTTTTTAATAAATATCCGCAGGTCTGAATTTTCTCATTTATTTTTAATTAAGGGAATATTACCAAAAGTGAAGTAAAAATCCAAAGAAATAAACATAGCATTTTATATTATTTATTTTAATAACTAAAAGGAATTTTAAAAAATTAGGGGTGACATTGTTGAACACATCTCTGAACTCTGAAATAAGTGATTTATCTTTATATCCAACCTAAAAAGGACATATATATTTCCTTCTAGAGTGTGCATTCAATTTGAAGAAGTTATTCAGTTCAGAAATGAATGAATGAATGAAAGAAACTTTACCTCAGGCATTCACTAGACCTGCATCTATTTCCAGGGATCTAGGGAGAGCATTATGACATTAGACAAGAGAAAGACCCCTTTCTGTAACATTCTCCAGTGTCCATTCTCACGTCTTAATGCAGAAAGGGATTGTTGCATGCATATTATTAGCAGTCTTCCACTTTAGCTGTGGTATGATGATGATTAATGTCACGAGTTCAGGAACTATGCACAGAGATACAAAGCAAAGAAATTGAGCAAAGAAGACAGCTGGCACTGTTGAGAAAAAGGAATCCAGAGCTTGGTGTTACTTTGAGCAACAGATGATTTACAAGGACAAAAGTGCCCATCAAATCACAATAAAAAAATACATGGACTTCAATGACTAAAAGTGATACCTCCTCAGACATTGGAAGGAAAGCTACCTAACTCTTAATCTTTAACAACAATTTTAGCTTCAAATCTTTCAAACTAGGCTTTGGTTAAATTTTTCTGAAGGAACTATCACAGGGGGCCTCAGAAAATGGTAAATGTTTTCTACATATTTAATTGCAAAATATGTAAACAGAGCTTGATTCAAAAATCACTTGTGGTAGTTCATAAATTTGAAATTATTAATGAACTTTCCTGTCAAGTGTCTTTATTTAGGGGAAATATAAACACAGGATAAAAGAGTCTATACTTTCTCCATTTTCTTATCCCTCATATATGAAAAGATAATTAATTTATATTGTCATCTCATTTTTGACTGGGTTTTCAAAATTGAGGAGACCTGGAAAGATCTGCAATACAACTGCCCTCTTTTGGCAGCAAATTAGAGGTGGAAAGAAGGTAATTGAAGTCCTTTTAAGCCATGAAAAAGATTTAGCAAAAGCAAGTCTTAAGTTTTGGGAATATATGGAAGCTATCTTGTGAAAGATATGGAAAAGTCAGAAAGGATAGGTCATAATACGGTTTCAGTATAATTACACTGTCTGTTAGGGCAGAGAACTGCCATCTAAAACCTCTCATGCCAAACTCATGATTTTTCTCTGTTCTGTGTCCTCCCAGGGGAATCTTAGTTCCCTGTTTCTGTTTGGGCTGCTCTGAAAGTCATAAAGCATAAGCCAACTCCAAAGTCTCATGAAGACTTGCTGTATTTGCATAAAAAAAATTCTTTCGGTTTATATTGTACCCCTACATTTTTTTGCACGAGAGTTTAGTGGAGACTAGTCTCTTGTCAAGTTTTGAAGTACAATGACTCTGAAGAAAGGGGAGGAGTGCATTTTTCCTCATATTCCTGAAATGCATTAGTATCAAAATCAAGGTCACACCTTGTGTAGGAATGTATAATACATGGTTAGGGCCAGAGTAAGTCCTGAAGAGTTTTGTCAAAAATAGAAACACTCTTGAGTGGCAAAATCTACACATAAGGGAACAATTATATTTTCTGTGATTCTGGAATGTTTTTATCACAAGAAGTGTGGTTCCTTGGACTACTGCAGCTATGATGGAAAAGCATTTCAGAGAAAGCAAACTTCCCGTAGTTTTCTAATATCAAGAAATAGAAATTCACAGTGCAGAACACATTGCATTAACATCACCAATATATAACACTATTTTTCTCTGTCACAAACATTTAGCTTATGTTCCCCAAATACCATTTTACTATTCTGAAAATAGTCCTTAAGAATTTTCAGTGGATAATTGAGCCATGTGTGTATTTTAGGACAAATATTGGGAAAAGTCATGTTCAATACCAATGTCTATACCATTTAAACAATGAAAGCATCGGGTAAGTAACAACATTTGGACAGCAAGTCAATATGACTATGAAAGGTCTCCAATAATGAGCAAACTCAAACCAATACACTGTTTGAGTATTTGGCCTTCCTATTGACAAAGGTTGCTTTCAATCACACTGTATCTATTACCATATCAATCATCACTCTAAATGAATACAACATGAACATTGACGAAGACATCACTTAGGCAAAGAAACTAAAGGTTCTATGAAAACAAATAATGAAAGTTTGGTTGATAGCAGCATGAAAATTAGACCTAATCCTTAATCATTCTTATTTTGTAAAGCAAACAAATTGAAACGAAAAATGTTAACTCTATTTCTTGTCCAGGAACTTAAAATATATGGAAATTGATATCACATTCTTAATTATTAAACATAATGCAATCCAATACTTTGTTTGCTACACAAATTAAGATATGGAATTGAACTGATGAAAATGATTTACGTGCTGGATTAAAATATTGGCAGCTTTATAGAGTGAAATGTCACTATACTGCTGTACCTTCAAGTTTTACATTTCCTCCTTTGAATCCCTGTCAGCCTTCATGAACACTGGAGAGTTTAATCAATGCTTGCAGTAACCATAACATAACACTGAATATTTTACCTGTGTAATAATCATAGTGCAGTTTAGTACAAGTCAAAAGCAGAAATTACAAACATATATATTGCAATTGACAAGGTTACATTTTAAATTACGTTAAAATTAATTCTCACACATTTCTATGATTCTTTTCTTTTTGTGAAAGCAGCCTGTATTTTGCAACAGCTCAATGCACCCTAAGGCAATCAAATTGTATTTAGGATGACTCAGAGGTCATAAAATTCAAACACTTATGAGTTCATGTATTTGAATTACTTTTTAATTTATATGATACAAAACTCTTGTGAAACAAGCATTTTATTTGCTTTATGTACTCCAAAGAGTGGAATCAGATTGTAATTTGTGTTGCATTTTTTCAAGATAGTCAATATCGACAATAATATCAAAACGGTAGAGGGAAGAAAAGATTATCAACTTGGTATTGTGGGAGTCTGTTTCACTTATAAAACAACTTTGTGTGAAGCTAAAATATATGCAAGAATGAGGAAAAAAGGACAGGGACATGACAGGAAATTTAGGAGACTATACAGAAAACTTGAGTAGATATAAAAGGTTGTCAAATACATGGAACTTATTTCCAAATTTTCAAATCAAAGCCACTAGTACATTTACTTTAAAAGATAGCTTAAGTTTTTAATAAAAAATAAAATAGGATATTTAACATAATGACACAAAGCAAAGAAGAAAGGCTAAGATATATTTGAAATACATTAGAAATAATTTGTCTTTAAAAAAGTTTAATTCCTATTTTTAAATTTATTTGAAATAATAAAGTTGGGTTTTCTGCCAAGTTCCTAAAGACATTAATTTATAGAATAGTCCCAATACCTGTAAATTACAAATCACTTGAATAACATTGCAAGGAAGGAATATAAATAATAATTTTTATTTAAAAGTTCTTAATTTGTACTTAAAAAAATCCCTTAATGGCAATTTTAATAAACAGGTGCAGTGCAAGAAATGCATTATGTCATAACATATATTTGAAAATATATAGAAAAAACCACTATTACTCTCAACAATGTTCTTTTTTGCATTATTCCTTCAGCACTGAAATCAATCTACTAAGTATCTGTTGAATTAATATTTTGCCTAGAGATTTATTTTGCCTACATGTATGTTACAAGCATATAGATATTTAAGAACATAGAAAGTGCTCTGGTCCACCCAGTCAATTCCCTTGTTGCTATAACACTCAGCAGGAAGACTTGATTTTTCCAGCAGGTGTATCCAGCTGTATCAAATGTTAAATCCACCTGCGCTAGACAGTCAATTTTAGAGTATTTACTCTTGGAAGAAATTTGCTTTACTGTCTCTAGTTCTGTGTCTGATGACACACAGAGTGTCAGTTTTATAATACAAAAATATGCAACACTTCAGAAAGGTTCATTAAGCTAACCTCTGTTATGAAGATAATTTACATTTACTCTACTTCAGGCCATTAAGGGTGTAATTGCTTTAGGCAAACATGAATAGAAAGCTGCAATTTTTATCCCAACTCGATCTTCATTTTTCTCACAGCCAGCATTCAAGAAAGCTGAAAGGGCAGTAGGAATGACTCCACCACATGCCATTCCTTGCCTCAGGTCATTACAGGCAGACTAACACTGAGCGTTTTGCCTCCATCCTCCTCAACCACACGTTGAAGAAATAGTTTTAAGCGTTTCAGCTTTGGGGTTTGGTTAAGTTTAAGCCAAATTCAGCCAAACCTTTTTCAGAATCTTTAACCTGAACTTTTATTGTCATTTGTATGACAATTGTCCTCCCAGTGGAGTTCCTATAAACTGATCTGTTTAGGCATATGAGATATATCTCAAATGACACCATATTCCCAATATATTCAATTTAGAGGGCTGGGTGATCACCCAGAGTATAAAGTTTAACAAGTGCTAGATTTTGCCCCTGGGATGGGGCAACTCTGGATGGCTGTCAGGCTGGGGAATGAGATGCTGGAGGGCAGCACTGTGGAAAGGGACTTGGTGGTCCTGGTTGATGGCAATTTGAATGTGAGTGAGCAGTGCCCTGGCAGCCAGGGGGGCTGAGCATGTCCTGGGGGGCATCAGGCACAGCATTGCCAGCCAGGCAAGGGAGGAGATTGTCCTGCTCTGCTCTGCACTGGGGCAGCCTCACCTTGAGTGCTGGGGGCAGATTTGGGTGCCACAATATGATGATGTTAAACTATTAAACAGTGCCTTAAGGAGGGCTAAAAAGATGGTGAGGGGTCTTGATGGGAAGCCATACAAGGAGAGGCTAAGGTCTTTCTGTCTGTTCAGTCTAGAGAAGAGGAGGCTAAGGAGAGGAGATGTCTTATCTGTCCACAATTTTCTTGTGAGAGCAAGCAAAGGGGCAGCCACAGATCTTTTCTCTCTGGTGATAGGACCCAAGAGAATGGCCTGAAGATGTATCAAAAGAGGTTTAGGTTGGATATTAGAAAAAGGTTTTTCACCCAGAGGGTGTTTGGGCACTGGAACAGGTACCTCAAGGAACTGTTCAAGACACCAAGCTGGTTGGAGTTCAAGAAGCATTTAGACATCACTCACAAACACATAGTGTGATTTTTTCCATTGTCCTGTACAGGGTTTTATTCCAGTAATATGTCAGGAATGGAGCCTAGGAAAAAGTGCAAGGAATTCCCTGTTGCCAATGAAGCTGAAAGTGTTCAAGGCAACATTGCCCCTATAGTTCCACTTGTGTTCTTTGAAAGGAAGATTGTTTTGTGCAGTAAAGTTTTATTTGTACCATTTCCATAACATTTACAGCACTGGCATATTAATCTAAAAGGAAAATTAAGGGTAATATATGAAGAGAGGGCTACAGAAGAAGGGCTGGTAGAGAAGTAATCACTGATACATAAAGCCACTGATGGAGGCTGAGCAGCTTGAAACAGCTGTGGCAGTATTACTGCCACATTACTGTTTTGGGATTAATGTATCAGTGTAAGATGAGTTCTGAGGAGGTTAGGGTTACCGGAAGATGGTTACTGTTGAGCAAAATGTACTGTATGGTACTGGCTGAAACAAAGTACAGAGTAGGTGACTGGGATACAGATAAGGAAGGTCACAGGCCATCTGAAATGGTCTTTCCAGCCCTCATGACATACTGGACCATGTCCTGTGTCCTTTTCTACTTCTGCCCATTCAGAACCTACCTTTGCTTGGCAATAGGTTGGTAGCTACTCAGGACTTCATCTCACACCAGCTCATCAGGACTCCATCTCAGTGGCAATGATTTTCATTCTATGCAAACTTCTGACTGGTACTCCCTACACAGTTGAGTTCATCATATTTTCCACTCCCCTATTGAATGAGAGGCAATCTCTCACTTATCAGCCTTCTCTAAAATAAAGAGCCATTTAAAAAATATATGGCCATGGTACTTCAGAACCTGCCCAGATTTCAATATGCTATTGACATTACAAACCAATCCAATTTCAAGTATTTCTTTACTACAACTTGCCAGAAAAATAATTTTGTTAGTATGTCTCTTAAAATAGCCACTTCCATCAAATTTATATTGTAATCCTCTAATTGGTCCAGCTTTTTACTAAAGTAAAGCAGATCGTATCAACATCTTCTCAGACAAATATGACCTGGTTGTTTGAAATGGGCGTTTCACTTTTGCCCCCACTTATACAGAATGGGACATATAATTTACTACAGCAGACATGAAGATTCTTTGATCTCTTTTTATAATCCCAAAACACTGCAGACTTACAACAGTGAGTGGACTTGGCCATGTGAATTCCTTTAAACTCAATGAAACTCTCATGGCATGAAATCCCACACTGAAAATTAATTATTCATAATAATAACACATTTCTCTTTCCATCTGAGCATTGCAAACATCCTTTCCAAGATAATTAATTATGGTTCAAAAGATGCCCTCTACTAATGAGACAGGCAGTTTATACCTATTTTTATATTTGTGTACATAGAGACAAAGATAATTCTAGGTCTGTTTAAGGAAATTTCAAACAAACTCCTTTTGCTGAGAAATTCACTGGTTTTGATGAACTCCTCCTAGAACCAGTGGGAACTAACTATAGTATAAAATTGCTCCAGAGTCTTATAGACATTTTTCTCTAAAGCACAGGAGTTAAGGGATAAAAAATCAGACCTTGGTATAAAATTTATTTAGGGCTAGGGTTCTTTTAAGATTTTCTATTACACAGCACACAAACTCAAGGAGACCTAAGGAGAATTAAAGTGATTTTGTGGTCAAGTCTGAAACAGAATCCACTAATCTACTCAAATCCACACTCTTAGTATTAAAAGGTAGTCCTTCCCATTGTAAACACCATTATCAGTTCAACCTGGTCAGTTCAGCCCCAGATTTCACATCTGCCTCTTGTTATTCTCCATCTTTGACTGTCAGCTAAAATACAGAGCTATCTTTGGGTTGATTTTATGGAACTCAAATAATTTTGTATCAAATATTGGCTGACTGAAACACTAGGCTGTAAGCTGTGTACTCACAGAAACAATACCAGTTCCATCATTTGATTTGTGCAGGTATCCTCTATGTAAATACTGCTGGCTTTATAAAAGTGTAAATTTCTAATCTTGTCCCTCAGTTCTACTCATCTGAAAATCTCCAGAGGGAATTATGCACTGAATTAAGGCTGGGATTTGAAACAACCAAAGCAGGCCCATGATAAATATTCAAAAACATTAGAGAGTGCTGAATCTGAAACCCCAATTCACCCATGGTTTTAGCCCTTCTGACTAGATGCCTGAATTGGTCTTCCATGGCAAAGTTTTAGTGAAAAGGGGAGCTAAATGGGTGGCTTCTGTGTGAAGCTGCTGGAAGCTTTCCATGATGCCTACCATATTCAAGATGGACTTGCTACTGCTTGAGACCGACTTCATCAGTATCAGTGTCATCCTGGGATGACATATTCAAGAAGGGGAGAAAAATCTTGTGCAACAGCAACTGCAGCTGGAGAAGGGAGTCTGAGAGAAACATCTCTGCAGACCCCTGGGTCAGTGAAGGAGGGGGAGGAGGTGCTCCAGGTGCTGGAGCAGAAATTCTCCTGTAGCCCATGCTGAAGACCATGATGAGTCAGGATGTCTGCCTGCAACATGTGGAGGTCAACAGACAGTGAAGCAGAGATCCATCCTCAGCCCCTGGAGGACCCAACACTGGAGCAGGTGACCCTGTGGGAAGCCCATGCTCTATCCCCATGGAGAGAGCAGCCCATATTGACATGGGTTTGCTGGCAGGAATTGTGACCCTGTTGGAGACCCATGCTGGAACAATCTGTTCCTAAAGGACTCTATCCCATGGAAAAAAGGAACCCATGATGGAATGGGAGAAGAGCGTGAGGAGTCCTCTTTTGAGAAGGAAGGAGAGGCAGAAACAGTATGTGATGAAGTAAGCACAACCTGTTTTCACCATCCCCATGGGTTACCGTGGGGAAGAGGTACAGAATCAGGAATAATTTTAAGTTTGTAAAGAAGGGAGGAGTAGCAAGAAGGGGTTTGTAAGATTTGGTTTTATTTCTCCTTTTGCTACTCTGATTTGATTGGTAATAAATTAATCTAATGTCCTCAAATTGGGTGTGCTTTACCCATGACAGTAACCAGTGAGTGATCTCTCCCTGTCCTTGTCTTGACCCATGGGCCTTTCCTTATATTTTCTCTCCTCAGTCCAGTTGAGAAAGGGAATGATACAGTGGTGGTGTGGGCACCTGGTGTCCAGCCAGGGTCAACTCACAACAATGACTAACACCAAGCCTTCTACTAGGCTTCAGTGTTCACATTTTCCCTTCAGGAATGGATGATTGGCTATTTTCTTTTTAAGCACAGGTGGAGAGAAATGTGAAGGTGACAACAATATATTGTTTCTGACAGCTGTTTAATGGAAAACACATAAACAGTCCCAGGAAGTATGAGGTCTCCTGAACAACAGTGTCCTACTAGCCACTGGAGCAATAGCACTTCCTCTGGAGCTTGCCCTTCCAGGGCCCGGGAGTCCCACATTCATTTTCTTTTATTCACAAGCGACTTCTCTTCAAATGAATGACAGAAAACCACTTCCATTCAAGGCTGTTTTGTTATTATGGTGTCAGTTTAAGAAGGTAAGAAATGATGGTTTATGTCTTCTCAAGCTGAAGAGGACCTAGAACCTGTCACCCACTTCCCATAAATGAAACCTGATTATTGGTTACCTTAAACTGCAGTCTTACACTCCACCAAATGCTTTTGAACGACAACAGCTGTGATCCTTTTGTTTCCTGTTGAAGTCTGGGTAGACTTCAACAGGAAACAAAATGGTTTATTAGACCATGCCTAATAAACAAGAATCATAAGGGGACTTAGTCCCCCAGACACCTCATCTATAATTTCCAAACAGACTTAGGTATTCAGAAGGTTGCATTTTCCTAAAGGTAGGCAATAATAATTTTCTGGTCATATTGCATGACCATCATAATTTTGTTAGATAAAAGTATCCATGTGGTTTATGACAGTTTCTGAAACTTATCTCTCACATGTCTGTGTCTTATATGCCTTCTGCCTTTTAGAGAAACAAGATAGCATTCAGAGAATCAAGTTTCCCTTGGGAGCTACAACATTTAGTGTCTGCACAAGCTGATCACTGTGGATTTATCAGAAACATAAGTAACACCTTGACTCCCTGGAGACCACAACTCCTAGTTTCTACAAAAGTCAGATGTATTTCCTTGCTGATAGAGTGTACTCATGTACATTTCCTTGCTTTCATTGTATAAACACCTATATTTCAGTTTAACAATAATCTATGTTCCTAAGACCTCTACTCAAAACTCTCAGACAATGAATTTCTAGATGAGTAAAACCTAGAACTCATGTAAAGGTAATCCCAACCTTTTACACATCTAGAGCTCAATCCTTCTTCAGCCACCAACACAAAAATTGGAGAATTCTCTTGAAAACTTTCTTTTCTCCTTCTGCTCTCCATATGATCTATTGCAAATGCCTACTCCTCATTCCATATCAGCTTCCTCAGAGATGGTTAGGCAACATTTTCATCTTATTTCTTCACTTTTAAAAGATCTTACACTAGGAGTAGCCTTCATTCCAAACACTTTCTAATAAAAAGGGAATCAGATTTTCAGTGTGGACTGTGCTTTAGTTTGGATGTAATGAAGGAAAAACTGTTGTTGAAAGACATCTTTTTAAAATCATCAGAATAACTTTGCCCATTCTTTAGAAATAATTCAAAAGATAGATACTGCTGTAGTTTATGCAGGTTATTATATAAACACTTATCAAAATCAACAACCTGCATAACAAGGCATATTCTAAAAAGGGTAATCTCAGTTTTTTCTGGTAAATAAACAGCAGTGTCACTGGGGGTTGACAAAACTTCAGCCTGTGTTATGCACTACAGTATTTACCTCTGCAGCTACCTAAGCAAACTTGCAAATCAGGGAGTTTGTGATGCAAGGCCTGAGATTATCTTTCACGTGCAGTTGCAAAGTCAGAAACACAAATTACACCCACATAAACAAAGGCTAAGCTTCAGAAGGCTGTGGGACGAACTTGCCAGCAAAATGATATGATTTTGTCTCTACTCATGCTTCTGTGCCTCAAAACATATCCTGCATTCACAACAGACTAATTTAAAGACAGTACATCACTCTAAATAACAATTCTCTTTTTCATTATCAGTTTAAGTCACAAACATAACATTAAAGTTTTTTTGTCTCTGAATTATTAGATTTAGAGTGTTGGTGCACCAGTTCAAGGTAACTAAACAGCTTTATTATATCAGCAATAGCCTTGCAAGATACCCTCATTGTATTCTGAAGGACTTAATTTAAGGAGAAGATACTGTGAAATGTTCTATTTTTCTCTATTTTAGAGAGCCATAATCAGATAAATAGTGAGAAGACACAAAAGGAGAACTCTGAGATCCTGTGGGAACAAGAGCAGGAGCCATACTCTTAATCTAATGGGATGTATTTCAGTATAGTGCACAAAAAATAGATATGTCTTTGTACTAACAATACAGCAATCTCAGGAGCACTTGTCCATGTAGCATGCTGAATATTTATCCCTATTTGTCAAGAGTTTTTAAACAGTATATTGTTATTGCAAATGTGCATAGCAGTTTATCAAATAAAAGATGAATGATCCTCTAAGTGAACCCCCTTTGAATTGAACTTTTAAAATGCCATATCCTATCTTCAGTGGAAGCACAAGATCCACTTTAATAACTAATATTAAGTGATACCATGTAGAACACAACAAAAACAAAGGAAGTAAATCTTCCATTCTTTCCATTTTATGGCTTTTTAAAATAGAGACTAAACCCATCATTTTGTTGTTGGTAGAGTCAGAAAACTCACAGCTTTAGGTGCAAAATGAGAGGAAGCTGTACTGCAATCAAAAATGAACAATAGACTTAAATAGCACTGAAGGCATGAAAATAGCTGGCTACGAGCCCAGAATCTATAAATAGCACCAAACTTCTTCATCATAACTCCACTGATGATGACAACATCATCAGGAAATGAAAACAGAAAAAGCAGAAAAAGAATAAAAGCAATGGACCTCAGGAATGAAAGGCCGAGCTATTTACAGAGCAAGCTGCTCAAGTTTGACAGTAATCCTAGGGTGGGAAAGTAGCAATGGCAACTAATAATGCCATGAGTCCTGCTTCATTACTGTGCTAGGGAAGTGGGACAGTAAAAGAAATTCTTCAGTCCACTGAAGAATTAGTGCTATTGGTGCAGATTCCTAATTTTTATGAGAATACTGAAATGTAATGTTTATCATTTGTCTTGAGCATGATGAATGCAGTATGTGATTTGTATAAACAAAACGTTTTACTTAGCACTGAAGTTATGACATACCCTTCCTTCCCTTTTCCATGTAAATCCCTTTAGCTTTTAAACAAAACCAGAAATAACATCAATGCTACACAGATTTATTATTATTGTTATTATTTTTCAATTTTTTTTTAGGTTCTCTTCATCAAGCTAAGAATGCAGAACTACAAACTCTGGAACAATGTGGTCATTAACGCATATAAAAATAGCCCAAAATTACAGCAGTATATAAGATAACAACGGACTGCAGAGAAAATATTCTCTTGTAAAAATACATGACTGAAAGAAGAGCTAGTGAGAAAATTCAGTTCACATTGATGAAACACAGACTGCATAAAATATGTACAAAATAAAACAAAACAGGAACAAGTTCCAGTGCTGTGGTACTCAGATCAGATCTCAAATCCAGACAGGGAGCATGAAGACTTATCATATACACTCATAAACTTGAGCAGGTTATTTAATTTTTTATCATTCCAAAGTGATTTCTGAAATCTTGCTCCCTTTGATTAGAAATGTATTCTACAATATTGTCTGGGGGGGCTATTTTCAAAGTGAGACATTACTTAACATGAAAAAAAGGTGACAGATTCGGGATGTAAGTATTCAAATCCACAAGGTCGGCATGACTGAAACCTTCTGCCCACCGAACACTCCTCCTACTGAAAAAAACCCCCAAACCTCAGACTATAAATTGTGTACAGGCAGTCCCAAAACCTCCCATCACTTTGAGCACCCATCCCTTGAACCAGCACTTAAAGGCATATAATTTACCTGAAGTATTTGGCAGGGTGAGCAGCTTGGTGCACAGCTGCTGAAGGGCTAAGCTGAAGACTGGCATGTGCCCCCTTTAGACACACCTACACACCTATAGACCCAGTCTGGAGAAGGTAAAGAGGAGATTTTGAGGGAGAAGCAAAGATTAAAGCTTAGCAGACTCATGGTGGGAAACTCAGAAGATGCCAGCATTTTTGGGCAGTTGAGATTACCTAGTCAGTAGGCATCCCTGTTAATTAACCCATTCCATTAACAGGGAGGGGTTTTGGCATTGTAGAGGACCAGTTTCAGATTGTGAAAAGCTGAAAGGGCATGTAAACAGAAGCAGACTTTCAAAATAGAATTGAACATAATATTTATTTTATTTACAATAAATAATTATTGATTATAATTTCAGATGAAACCAGATACATTTCAGATATCAACCATGCCACTATTTTGTGACACATTAATGCAGGAGACTTTTGGATGAGAGGTAGCCAGGTAGGCATTATATTCTCAAGGAACTTTCTGTTCTGTGTGCCTTTGCTCTGAAGATGTCACTTACTGGGTTTTACTCTAGAACAGAAAGGCTTTTGGCTTGAAATTATTAGCTTTAGACTTTTTTGTACTCATAGAGCTTCATCAGAGGTGTGTATTGTAATACCAAATCAGTTTTATGAAGCTATTAAAATTAAAAACCAAATGAAATGTCAAATGAAAAAAAATCTGAAGCAGTTGGTAGCCCACAATATTTGAAAATATAGTATAAAAAAGTATTATTTGTCTAAAGAGGAAAGTTTACTTCATGTAATAAAATAATTTTATTATGCCCTTCCCAATTTATTTAAATAATAGCTACATAAATAAATATTGAGGAACAAAAACTATTTTAAAAGAAATTAAAAATACTGATCCCATGTACATACAAATGCAGTGGAGTGGAGTTTGACTTTTCTACCAGGTGAGGTGAAGAGGCCCAGATTTCCTGGTCAACAGCAACATTCCTGATGAAAGCATAAAATAGACTGAGAAGTATATTCATTTTTCTAAATTTCTGGAGGTGGTGACATAGCTGAAAGGAGATTTCAGTGAGGTGGATGTTAGTCTCTTTGAGGCAGCAAGGGAAAGGATGACAGGAAATAGCTTCAATTTGCATTAGAGAAGACTTAGATTAGATACCAGGAAAAATTTCAGCACTGCAAGGGTAGTCAGGCACAAGGAAGTGGTGGTATTGCCATCCCTGGAACTCTGCAGAACCGTGTGGACATGGAACTTGGGGATATGGTTTAATGATCACAACAGTGATGTTATGGTTTATGGTGATCACAGCAGTGATGGGTTAACAATTAAACTCAACAGTCTTGGAGGTCTGTTCTAAGTTTAGCAATTCTATGATTCAATGATAGTTTCACTCCTGGGCCAATACAGAATGCTCACAGAGTTGCTGTTAGTAATGACCAAAGCTGGAGAAGGAATTGCTGCTCTGGCTACTGGGAATCAGCTGAGCATGTGCTCTCCTACCCCTGGTTTCCAGCAGACGCTGAGGAAACTTGGGCAAGTGTCTTAAAGTCATTGCGCTTACTGCTAGTGTCTGGGTAAAAATAATCAATTACTTGGGTAGTAAAGTGTTCTTGATTGAACAGAGAGTCGATTTAAATAGTAAAATGAGAGTGTGTGTCTAAGGCATTAGAGATACAAGAACATTTTGCTTTCAAAAATATTCCACAAAGGCGTAATCTAAATATTACCCATAAATACGTCTAGTATTTCTAAAGAAATGAGCATGATAGCAAGTGCCAAGTCGTGAAAGTTAGAAATCTATATCTTGCTACTATCATTCCATCATTTATGGCAAAACAATGCTGATACAATGCCCTAACAGCAATACAGGGTCATTAGGATTAAAAAGACTGCAAATATTTTCCAGGACATTGATCTACTTACAGTGAAAAAATAAAATAAAATAAAATAAAATAAAATAAAATAAAATAAAATAAAATAAAATAAAATAAAATAAAATAAAATAAAATCTCCCAGGGTTTTGGTATCAATTTGACAGAGCCAGACAATCCTTCAACTTGTAAGAAGAACAGTTTAGGAACCTTTAATTCTCCTCACCCCCCTCAGAAAAGATGGCAGCCTGCCAAAGAGGAACAGGTTTTGTGCTAAGCCTCTGCTTAGACTGCATTCCTGCTACCAGATCTTCCTGCCAGAGGCATCAGTAGGATTTGAAAGCAAGGGCTGTGGGCCACAGATAGAAATTCAATATTTTTTTGGAGAAAAAGATAAGCCCGGGGAGTTCTGTGTTTTACTGCTCTCTTCACTGTGGAGAGTGGCACTTGATGTGATCCTCACTGTTGAGCATGACACAATACATTTCAGAGCTGAAACTATTGGACTGTAGCTAGATTTTGCTTTAGGGTGGAAATAGGTAGTGTTCTAGAATCAAGAAAATACAAAAAATGATGGGGATGTTGAGTCCTCACAAAGCAAATAAACTAAACATAATACAATAGAGCTGGAGGCTTGATGCACTACCCCAACTTTTATGTACACACATACACACACACACACACACATACACACAAACACACTTTCTCTATTTAATTTTCTTAATATAAAATACAGAGCATTCCTTGGCATGAAGAGCCTTGTCACTAGTTTTTGAATTGCATTAAGTCATCTCACCTGGGGCTTAGTATGTAGGTATGCAAATCAAATATTAAAAAAATAAAATAAAAATATAATAACAAAAAAACCCCTGGAGCCTGTTTATATAATTTAGCATCCCATTCTGAACTGTATTCTGAATTGAATCAGGTACAAATTTGCAGTCAATTTAATCGCATCACGTCATATCACGGATAGGCGCAGAAATAAAAACTGCTTAGCAGGTTTCGGGTAATCACACTCAGTGCTGTGACTTCATGACTTCTTTCGTAGGAAAGAATCCTGCCTGCACACAGAAACGCACAGCTCTGAGCAAAAATCCTGCAACTGCATATGTTGCTTTTAGGTATGCAGTGACTGCTTACTGGAAGAGCTAAAAACACCTCCAAATGGGGCTTAACAGCCTTGCCCATTGATCCAAGGAGTTGGGGGCGGCAGGAGTGAGGGAGGCTTTGTGTACATCACAAAATTCTCAGAAGTCTGAGGTTAAAAAAAAAAAATCAGAAAATGGGGCAAAAAATATTATTCACAAAATTAAGTCTCTAAGGAAAAAAGCAAGCCCTGTAATGTGTTAATGTGACAGAGAATTGCAGAAAATACATATAACTTTATCATATATGGAATAAAGTGTTATTAAAAAGCTGCTCCTGTCTCCTAAATGAAGAAGAAGTTCACCATGGCTTAATAAAATAGGATATGAAGCTTCATTTCAGAACTCCACAAATATTTGCAAAAATTTTCTAAGGTATTTGCCCAGCTGTCATGATGACTAAAAGGGAAAAATAACAGTCTACAAATATTTGAGGGAAGTAAACACCAATGATGAAGGAGTAAAGTACCATTAGTATAATGACTGATTCTGTAGTTTAAATATGAGTAATGAGATGCTAATAAGATCTGGAAAATATATATTGGCAATTTAGAAATCTTCCTAACAATGGTATTGAATGCCTTCGGTACAGCTGGAAAGAGCTTGTCCTCTGGGTCCTCTTTAAGACTCTCATCTTTCCTGGTAAGGTTTTTCTAAGTTGCACAGATCATTTCAGCTTCCAGTCAGTCCTCCATCAGAGGGGAAAAAAATAAAAAGGTGGCTTAGTGTTACCATTTCTATATGTAGAAGCTGAATAGTTTTAAAATTAGTGAAGCTGAGGAGTTAACCTCATGTCCAAGCTCTTGTATTTTACCTTTTATAACTTCTCTGACTATATCAAGCTTAAATGTGCAGCTGAATCCAAATTTTCAAAGCAGCATTCTTTGGAAATGAAACATTACCCTCTTTCTTTCAGTGCCAGATTTCCATTCTGTTTTAGCATTTAATTATACTAGAAGTTGTTATTTCAAGAAGCTGTGGGTTTGAAACTGCTTTATTTATATAAAACTGATATTTGTCATAATTTTTAAAGAAGACTATGTACCCTACTCTTCTGACTAATTTTTCAGTAGAGATGTGGCATAGTAATGTTTTCTCCCCGATAAATATTTTTATTAGCTTTATAAACACACTAAAAAAGTTGTTGAAAATGGCAAAAATCAAACCAATTCTAGTGAATTATAACAAAGCTACGCTATGGTAATCGAAAACATCTGCTAGCGATTCGTCATTTTTAGGAAAAGTTTATTGTATAAAGCACTAACAGCCAAATTCAGAGACCGCTGATTTCATAAAAGCTTGACATACGTTTCTTTAAAACAGTCTAGGAATGTAGCTGACACACAGCTTAAGGTATTAAAAATTATTTTTAAAGTTTATCGTTATTTCCTTTATTTAATTTTCTTTTAATGGAGCTGAAGAGGCGACCTTCAGCATAGACAAACCTGGGCCCCTTTTAAAGGGCGCCAAGGGGAATCGTAGAGATTCCATCCTTGTCACGGATGTAAAACTAGAGCAGAGGAGAAGGCCTGCACCCCAGGTTCTGAACTGAGTGGAGTGGAGGGCGGTTCTGATGTCCTGGGCTGCCCTGGAATACTCCCAACCTGGTGGGGGTGGCAGGAGGTTAAACCCAGACATTGTCATTTTGGAGATGATTCATTTAGATGATCTGTCTGGAATGTGATGTAAGTATGTATCAGCCCGTCCTCTGAGTGCCCTAGGAAGAGGGAAACCAGCCCTAAATTGACATCCATGACATGACTGGATGGAAACCATGGAAAATCCTGAGTTTGACTTCTCTCAGCTTTGGCAAAATCTTAGTGCAGGAAAGTCACATTCTCATTGTGATTCTCAAAAGTTAATACTGATGCCCAGAAATTAAGAAGTAAAGGGAAAATACATTTTGAAACACCAAATCCTCATCTCAGGATCCAGTTGTTGACAGAAAAAAAAAAATCAATTTGAGAACATCAAGCAATATTTCACACATATTTAGGGAAATCATGCAGCTCTGAATGTTTTGACCTGTTGGGGTTGATGCATTTAATGCATGCTTTTTTTGGTTAGGAAAGCACTACTAATTAGGAAGAATATCCAAGGCAAGCCTGACTTCGCATAGACTCTGTGCCTTATATTCCTAAAAACCTCTGTCTCTGTTGGAGACAGAAGAGTAGCTCAGATATTTCTTCAGATGGCAGGACGCCTTTATATTTCAATTATGTAGGAAATTCATAAGATGTTCTTCGTAGGTCATTCTTGATACTGTTTTAATTTGTGACTTCACTACATAGAGATGTGGTGGATTTGGAACACTGTTCTCTTTAATCTGCCCCAAATGAAGTACAGATCCTTTTCACTGCAAGTCAGTTCCTTTACAGTACTCCTTCTATCCAGTCTTTAGTACTCATTTGGACTGAGCTATAACATACAATAAGTCATCAGCTTTAATTTAAGGCACCCCACTGCCTTCTGAGAGAAACTGGCTCAGAAATTGAAGTTAGAAGACTAGTGAGAACAGTTAAGCTAACATCAGAAACACTGTATACATTGTGGTCAAACACTAATTAAACAGTAACTGAAGTACTAATTAAACAGTTACAGCTAGAGGGTTTGACATGGAGTTTCGTGTCTCTGTTTTTTACTGGCATCATCATGGGTGGCAAAACCAAAACTACCCTCAAGATCAAAGATTAAATACCTTTAATTTTGCTCGCTTATTGCTTGTTGATTCAGCTGCAACAGCGACCATTAAAAAGCTACTATTCAGTCATGGTTAAGGCACAGCAGTACCTTGTACCTCAGAGAAACCATACTGGGAGTGCTTCACATCACCTCATCTTATACCATATACAAGTGATACTTCTGTGAAAAAAATGAGTTTCAAGGCTGATTCTTAGAGACAGGAGAGAAGGAGCTACAAACTTCCAGCCAGCCTGAGAAGCAGAAACATCTCACAGACAGAGAAGTATCTGAACTAAGCAGCAGTTGATTCTCTGTGTGCCATCTCTACTTATAAAAGCTGTCATTTTTGCTGGTAGAAGTCCTTATGTACTTTTTTCTCTTTCCTTTTCATTTTTTTTCTTTCTTTTTTTTTTTTTTTTTTGCCTTGAATAGGGTGAGTTCCCTAAGCTTGACCAGTTTCAACATAAGTAGGGTGCTACTCACTAACTTTTCCGTGGTTCATCCGCTGTATTAGTAGATTCACCAAAGATTTCAAGTAAGCTGAGATTCGATGAACCTGGCATGACTTTCAGGCTGGAAGTGAAAGAAAGTTCTGATATTACTGATGTTTGCATAACACCTTCAATGTGAGCTGCTACAAAGCCACGAGAAATGCTGTAGCAAATTTGAAGAGACACAAAGAAAACTGCTTAATGAATAAGAGCTTGTAAACAAAGCCAAGCCAAGCAATCATAAAAACTCTGTGCATATTTTTCTAGATATTTTCTGGTTCTGTACATTTCCTGTTTTGACAATCACTTTAACTGCTACCATACATCAGTCCAAGGATAAGACAATGCTACAAAAACCACTACAATATATCACTTTCAAGTAGTTCATTTTACTGAAAAATGCTATTGTATTGTTTCAGATTGAGTCCTCTTCTTTCAAAGAAAATTCATTTTCACGTACTGTCTTTGTTGTGAGCTGAATTCTTTAGTCTTTACTCAGTCAAAACTTCTAATTAACTCTGTGTTATTTTTGGGTAAAAAGAATGACAAGATTGTTGGCCTTTTTCATGTAAAAATATTGATTTCTAACTTCTGAGTGAGTGGAATAAATTTAGGAGTGTGGAGAGAAATAAAACTGAGGAGAGAAATAAATTCAGTTTGAAAATGAAGATGCACCTACAGTACCTCTGTCATGTCTTATATCCATATCAACATTGCTCTAGAAAGTCGAGTGTTGGCAATTGACTAAAACCCAAGGAAAAACACTACCAAGTATTGACAATGGCCTCAGGAAAACTGTGATCCTTAAGTTGGTAACATGCTAAGAAAAATTCAACCTGAAAAACAAATAAGATGATTAAGAACACAGAGCACATATAAACAAGAAAAACATTGAAAAAATGTCCTGTAAAGCAGGAGTTTAGATCTTTCATGTTACGCATACCATCTAAAATTTCCAAGTACACATCTGAAAAGGAAAATTAATTGGAAAACGTAAAAAGGAAAACCATAAAATATTAAAGCAAGCACTACCATAAGGACAGGAAATAAGTGTTGGACTGGAAATCGGAAAGGAAGTGCGGGTAATGGAAGCATTATGGATAGGCTTCTGGTGACCTGGTAGGAGTTCTCACATCCCTTGCCCTTTTATTTTAACTTCTTTAAAACAAGAGTAAATAATACAGAAACTTATGAATATATTTTCACTTCCTACCATTTAATACACTTGCAGTAGGACAAATGAAAAACAAAAATGTTATAATTAACTGGAAGATGATTATTCAAAATTTAGGATAACAGATCATTATGGAGGGTCAATGAAAAAATTAATATTGCCACCTATTGGTGAAAATAGAGAAGACCAAATAATTCCTAATGATTTGCATATCCCCAAGGAAGGCCTTGACCTTTGTAAAATGATTGATAGTTATTGATTTCGTTTACCTGACACCAGCTATTTCAGGGGGTACCCACAGCAATCTCTGAAAAAGTCATCCTGCCATATTTCTTTCTACTATGGCCATTGCCACTGGACCCAAAAAGACTCAAAGATACCCCCCAAACATAAGAAAAAAACAATTTGTACCACCTACTCTGCTATTGCACAATATATTTAATAGCAGCCCTTCTCGACAACATTAAATCACTTAACAATGTAACTCATTAGATAACAGAAATCATTTTATATTCACTTTTTTCTTAGCTTCTCATTCTTGTACATATCTCTCTTCTACCACAGAAACCTTCCTTTGATATATCCATTACTCTTTTCCCTCTTCTTCTTACCTTTTCTTCCTTGTATCATATCCACTATTTCTCTTTTATATTTAGTATCTATGCTTCTCCCACTTGTTCACATTACCATCCATCTACCTATACATAACCACATGCACATCCCTCCCCATTGCCTTAAACAATTTTTCTGCAAAATGAGCAGTGACTTTATGATACACTTTCTTGAAAATTTGCGTTTCTGTTGAAGAAAAAAAGATAACAGATGAAGTTGTTGTGCTTTTTCTGTTTCCTTCTTCCCCAATATATCTCATTACATTTCTTTAAAAAAGTAGCAATGTCAAGATATATAGCTTTGCCTTCTTCTTTTTATAGAGTGGCATCCTCAGAAAGATTATCCTATACTTGCTATTAAATGGGCCAATACACAGCATTCCAGAGCAGTCAGCAAATCCATGGTCTGCCAAGCCCACTTTAAGTTCTTTACAACCCAAAACAGTTAAATTTTACCAGTCCCTAGAAATGCGGAAGATTTTCCGTATCTCTTTTTTTCATCCTTCCATCCTCACCAGCATACCATCAAGACAAAGAGCAGAGAGTTATCCTAAAATGTATTTTTGAGTAGTCAAGTACCTCTATAGGCCACCTAATTTTGCATTTGATACATATTTAAAAAAGAACTTGCCTGAAATTGTTTGAACGAATTTACTATTAAAGACTGCTTATCTAAAATAGTAGGAGGCCTTTCAAGCTCCTCCCTTTCTTCCAAAAGCATAAGAAAATAGAAATGCCTTGCAGAGTACCCTGAAGGTCTACAAAGATGTTTTTAATAAGTTCACAGCTGAAGGCACCTTCAGGGAAACTCTACTGCCAGTCTTCCCTCTCAGATTTTCACGATATCAGTTCAAGTCCCTCAAATGCCTGCAGCTATTGTGAAAGTGTCATGCCATTTTGTTTTTTATAGGTCAAAAACATACCTTAAATTTGTCAAGAAAAATCAATAGGCAGGCAGCGTAGCCTGGTGAGGACAGCAGCCATGTGCTCCCACCAACACACAATGCTTAATGAGAGGATTTTTTTCATTAACTTAGGCTTCTGGATAAACTCATGGTCTAACTCCATAAAAAGCAAAACACACCCATGCCATAGTGTGAAATAACGTTTAAAAATATAGAGGCTTGTAAAAAACTTTCTCTGTTTCTCAGGGCAGGACTAACTGGAAATCAAATAAAATATATCAACACAAAACGATCCATTCTAACCTTGGGGAGAAGGAAAAGCACGAACAGTCTTGGTGTCCAGTGATGGTCAGTGAAGAAACTCTGATCTATCTTGAAGAATGTATAAAAAATAAAGTAAAAATTTGTATCAAGGGCCCGCCTCAATCCAGATTATAAGAATGTTACCTGACTTTCCTAACCTGCAGCAGAAGGAATGAAGATCAACAAAAACATTACCCTCACCTGCAACAAGACAAAGTTTGCTTTATCACATATTTCAAGAAACATTAGCAGAATACATTATATAATTTACTCCTGGCAAAAAAGCCCAACACTGTTACCATGACCCTGTTGATTGTAGCAAAGGAGGAAAAAAACATCCCCACAATTTTTTACTAATCTTGAATTATTAATAATTCTCAGACTGGCATTGCTTCATCTCTTAACTTATATATATGTGGTGAATAGATTTCTCAGCAAGACCTGCAGTAAGCTTCTGAAGGGCCACAGAGTCAGAATAAAATTTGACATTTGTGTGTTGGTCTGTGATGTCCCCTTGAGTGCAATACTACCTTCAAAAAAGATTTCCTAGCAAAACATTTTCCTTTCTGTAAAACATAAATGGTTAAATGGTTATTTCACAAAGCCTTCTTTTTTTTTTTTTTAATGAACTAACAAAGAAAAATTATGGTTATGATTATGGTTATGGTTAAGAAGTCTGGAACAGCATCGAAGTTCCCTAACTACCTGAGGGGTAATTTTAATACAGTCAGCTATTGGATCCCATTCTCACAGGGGGGTGATCTGTAAGGAGCTGCACAATACATTTATTTAAGATGTAAATGGTAAAGCTACTCCCATGTTATTTGTGTGGTAATATTGGGGGAGCAGTAATACTTTAAAAATACACTTTTTATTATTTGATATCTTTTGTCAAAGAGGAAGATCAAATAATCAACGACCCTGCAAAATAAAAGCATGAAAAGGGAGATTTTCCTGCAGTTTTCTAAAGTTGTACATAAGGCACACCACTTTTTAAGCTCTCTTAATTTTTTTTTCTGTCTTGACTTATTTTGCTGCACCTAGTATATAAGTCTTCTGGCTAAGGAGGACTCCTGTGAAGTGTCGAATTCTGTATTCACATTTATCCTTTTGACCACTCAGCATTGCACAGACATTTATTTATTAGTTCATACCTTAACTTGGAGAACAATAGAGGTAGAGCCCATTTAATTAAACA
>VZTN01033419.1:0-25432 GCA_013400515.1 Erpornis zantholeuca | reverse complement strand
TACTGTGTCTTCAAGAAACTGTAAAAAGTGTAAAGAAAACAGAGTAGAAGGAGGCTCCTGGGATCCTGGGAGGCTCCATAGGATCATTTTCAGCTTCCTTTAATACTACTGATCTGAATTGAAGCCAATGCTTTGGTAGTCCAGAACTAGAACTCTTGGTCTCTCCTGGTCAGGATTAGCCTGGATGTGCTCTGATTCCAATCAAGCGTGGCAGCATCTTCTCATACTGTTTGATGTGCAGTGTGGGTATGTATTAAACAAAAGGCTAAACAATTCTTGTTTCAATATTGCCTCCATCCTTATTCTGTAAGCACCTTCTGTATTGTCATTTAGAAACCCAAAGTGATTCTTTCTTCTGGCAAACTTCCTTGCCTGGAAAGTGAGCTACTTGGTAGATACAATTCCATTAAGGTAATACTGATTGAAACAACATTGGGAAAAATTAAAAACAGGTTCTGACTTATTCTCTTTGCTAGTCCATAGACTACAACAGCTGTACACTGCAGCATTATTTACCTTCCAAAATCTTACTATAAGCCAGATTGGTTTGTAGGATCATTCAAAAGTCATGAGAAAACCAAGCAGCTGTAGTCATGCCCTGGTTGAATCTGTCTGTCACTCACAACTCAGTATTCAACGCAGTTTGGATCAGCTGCTTGTTTTCTAGTGCTCATATGTTCTCCTTAACTAGGCCTCCTTCGAATGTGCATATGCAAAATCTCGTGCCATCTGTTTCTGATCTTCTGGCATGGGAGTTTAGTTTTGTTGCTCCAGCTCATTTTATCCTGTGTTCCATCTTATTGGGAAGGCAATGAAGGAGGACAGACTACAATGCAGATATTAAATCGCAATCAAATTTTAATTGAAAGAAGAAAATTTGATCCCAAGTATATATTTGACTCAAAGCTTTGTGGGTCACAGATTTTTTCAGAGTCTCCCAATCCTTTGAGCCTTAGAGTTTTTATTTCTTGTGAGCTTCTAAAGTCATCTGCCATGAGTAGATGAATTTTGCTTTTTATGGTCTTCAACAATGGGTTTGAAGAAATCTTCATTTATTATTCAAAATTAGGCATCAAATACCAATTCTGTAATTTCCTTACTTTCTTCCAGAACCATGTCATTGCAAAGAATTTAAAGAAAAAATTGTAATATAAAATAATATGGTTTTGATGCATGTTCCTTGTTTTAATTTTTAAACAGCTCTATGAATTAAAAATTTCAATCTTGAAAATTTTGATACCAAAAACAATATGCATTTATGCAACTTAAAAAAAAAAAAAAAAGAGAGAAAATGCTAGCATGCATTGAGGTTGCTGATCTCAGTGAAGTAACTGAGAAGTTACTGAACACTGAAATATTTTGTTTACTGTTTGATGATGAGTATTGAGTTTCATTTACCATCCTCATTCTAGCTATTCCCCTCACTGATTTAAAGGAAAGCAGGACTGAGAAAGCTTTACAACTGTAAAGTCCTTGCACTTTCCAACACTGTGATGAGAATAGAGCTGTTGTACAAGAGCAAGTTTTATGTTCTGTTTGCAACTAATTTTTCCAAAAACTACACATAGCTACATATCAGTTGTATTCCAGTTTCTTTCTAGATTGATAATACATGTTTTTTTTATATAAATACATATATATGTACATGCATATATGCATACAAATGTTTCTAAGTGTGTGAGTATTTATGCATATGCATCTCTGTGTGTGAATATTTATTACTCATTCCTAGTAGTATATACAGAGTCCAGCTCTGGATAACTGACTGAATTCCCTTCTGACACATGCATTACTGACAGAATTGTCAATTATTTCCAGCATGGAGCCTTAATTGCCAATATGTGCACTGGAAAGAACCCAGGTTTATTAGTAGTTTCCAGGTTCAGTTTGCATATAATTTGCTAGCAAAGAAGGTACATCACTGTAGCTCAGACTGTCATTCTGAAAGCTCTATAGTTCTTTCTTGTGATCTGATTTATATTAGTTGTGCTGACCATCATGCAGAACAATTTTGAAGCCCACTGTTACAGAGTTTTCCCTGTCATGAGGAGACTATTAACACCTCTCTGCTGGAAGCACATAAAATAATCATGNTTTTAATTAAACAGCTTAAACAATATGGGGCTCCACTCATCTGACTGCACTTTAAACCTTATAAATAACAGTATTTCCTTAAATATCTGACTGGGAACTAAGAAAATTTATAGTTCCCCAGTAAAATATAAGACAAGAAAGCATAATGCAAGAGAAAAGTAATTATTTTATTATTAAAGATGCTGGGATTAAAATTTGAGTCACTTATTCCTGTGTCAGTAGTGCAAGTCAAGAAAAAATAAATGGAGAAAGGAGAAACGGAGCAACAAAACGAGAATTCAAAAATAATCCTAGTTAATCTGCTGGAATGCACAGCATTAATTGAAAGCAATAAACTTGATTAATACTAACTATAAATCTAAGTGTGTAGCATCTGAAAAGGTTATCTGTTAGCTTAGCACCTAGAGCATACACTATATTACAAAACCCAAGTTCGAGTCAAAGATAACACTGAAGACATTGCACAGTGCAGTATGTTCTGGACTGACATTGCAGGGCAACCCTAGTTAACTGCAGATGCAATGAAAAGTCAAGCAAACAGGAAGCTTCTGAAAGTATACATATTTGCTTAACTCTTTTATAAGGTTGTTCAAACCCAAAAATATTGTCTCTGTAACAGCAAATATATGCTCATGACCAGAACACTGACCCTTTCTTCACAGCTCATGTGAATTTAGCAGATTGGGTGCAAGGTCCAGGTTCTATTTGTGTCTCATTCCCTTGGGTTATTTTTAAAGGCAGAACTAAATTCTAGCCCTGCTTTGTTGATATAATCTGATGTGAAATCTTCACTTTAAAAAAAAAAATAATGAGGGTTTCGACATTTCTGCAAGACCAGAGCTTACACCAATCTTATCTGAGCTACCTCTCCCATATCACAAGTTTTGTTCAATGTTTAATCTACTTATTTCAGTTTCCAGGATTCACTATTTTTTGCACCGGTTTCTCAGCTTTCTTTTTTAAACTTTTTTTTTTTTTTTTGCATGTGAAGTGGTAAACACATTAACTGCTTCCTGCAGAAGAGGTATGGGCTACTATAGCTGTCTGATGATGAGAAATCTCATCAGCACTCTTCCAAACACCAACCTCACACGAAAAGCAGATAGACAATAATTTGCAACATTACACTTATCAAATGAAAGTGCATTCTGTACGCTGTTCTAAGTCCATGTTTCCTCCCACAGCTGAGCAGAGAACAACTGGTTACAGGAGATTTGAAAGTATACTATTCTGAAAGTGCTATTCTAGGGCAAAAAAAAGAACATTCAAATACTTTTGCCACTAATCTGCTGTGTAAGTATATGTTACTTGAGTTAATTAAACTTATATTTGGCTTTGTGTTTTTTTAATAGCCTCTAATTGCTGATAGTCACCAATAGGAACAAGCAACATATCTGCCCAAGTCTGTATTTGTTCTGGCATTTACTGATGCATCGCCCAGCATTTTATGCTTGAACTTTTAGGATTAAATCTTAGATTTATTTAGGTTTATGTGAGTTTTGTCATTACATTTCCTAAGTCAAGAGTTTGCCTTTAAAGATTTCAGCAGTGCACAAAGCTAATGGGTAAATTATGGTACAGTGTGAACAAAATCTTAGTTCTGCTGAAGTCTGTTGGCATTTTGCCCATGACCTCAAGAAAGACAACAGGTATTTTTATAAACAGAAATGGTCTGGTGTTCTGCACTTCAGTTTGGCAAGATAAAGGTGTGGAATTTACATATATTTAAATAAAACTTTGTATTTCATTCAAAATTTAGCTGTTTTGTCTCAAACTCAGCTGCATCCACTAAAAAAAATTCCTATCATGCGTTCAATGGCATTTAAGCCTTGAAGTGTCCCATCAGTTTATACAATTACAGTTTTATTCTAACATCATAGATACTGAATATAAGTCACTTCAGTTTTAAAAATCTGTGTGTTTTAGTTCACTTACTCCACTGTGACATCATCCAGTGTGTATTCCATGATATCTTGCAGGTAGCTGTTTTCACTGGAGCTAGACTAGCTTAGGTCATTGAAGTATGTTGTCATACTCTAATTGATTCTCTCTAGTTCCATAACTTCATATCAGATCTGTGGGGTACAGGATCCTACTGAGGCCTACACTAAACCTGGATGTGATACAAGACAGCATTACATATGTGTTTGCTTGGCAGAAACACATCAACTTCAGGGTGTTTAGGGCCCTTAGGGTGTCTTGTAGTATCTGATCACTTATTGAGTCAGACAGACATCTAGAGATGATAAGAGAAGTTTTTACCATCTAAAAAAGTTTTGACTGAATTCAAAATTGTTAGAAAGAGTTCAGATGGACTCCATCCAATGTCATGTGACTGTTGGACTGTTGGATACATATGCCACCATGTATCCTAGAAACAGATTTATCACTTTTTCAAGCCATAGTCACAGACTACCTTGGAGAGGTACTGCTGTTTTCCATCAAAGTTGTTCAGGTGTATGCTTGGGGTTTTGACTGCTTTAAATTTTTATTTCTAATTTTCCTAGATGTTTTTAGGATTATATTATATTTGGTTCCATTTTCCATCCGTTAATACTACAGAGCATTGTGACTGCCAAATTATTCCTTTCTGCTACACACTTCCTCTAAATATTTAATCACAAGTCTTCAATGTGTGAGTTTATGGGATTTTCAGTTTAAAGAAATTATTTTCTGGGAAATTCAACAGAAAAAAAAGATTAAGTGCTAATAGTTGCTAATAAAATGTGTGCATCACGATCAGTAAAATGGATCTGAAAAACTCCAAAAACTTATCAATTCATAGATACAGAAAAAAAAATTGCCTTCTTTATTCCTGGGAGTAAAGTATAACTTAGTAAGGTTTCAAAGCATGTTGTAGTATAACTTGCTACATTTTCTATTAAGTAGCCTAAATTTTTGTGAAATAATTTATAAAAATATACATAAACTATATTTATTTTCGCCCCCTCTAATATTATATGCATAGACTCCTTTGACGTTAGAATATATTTAGTCATCAAAACTAGTAATTAACAAGTAGTGACATTCAGTGGCTGATTGAAAGAAATATTTTTCAAATAATCAAAGAGGATGGAATAAATAGATGGGTACAGGACTGCAGTTTTAATTATAATCTCACATGAATGTAATGAAAGTATCAGGTAATGCCTCAATCAATAACGATGTGGATTGTAGATTTTAGGACAAAACTCATCAATACATTTTATGATCTAAGGTACAATTTTACATCTTTCAAGAAATCAAGAAGAAATGGATGGAACAGTGTTTTATTCACAATATAAAACAGAGCTGGAGGGGATTTATGCTTTGTAAGAGAAGACTTTCAGCTAATTAATTGTGAATTTTTACAATGCTAAAATTAGTTGGCACTGCATAATCTTAATTAAATTCAAGGCCAACTCAAGCAATTCTAACTAAAGAATTGCATGACCACAGTTCATAGCCAAACCCACACTCTTCCATATATTTTTTGTCTAAGCCTCAACTTTAGGCTTAGACATAAAATGCATCGGCATTCTCATGAATCCATGATAAGAGAGATTTATTTTGAAGCACACGGGACTATAGTAAAAAAGGAAAAAGTCAGTATGCAATAGAGAATAAAAACTGCATGTTTATGTGGCATGGAAGACCACTTCAAATAACTCATAGTTTTAGTGACTTTTAGATTTTGTGGCAATTCTGGCATTTCTTATAATCAGCATTACTCATATACAATTGAATAAGTGTGTAATATCTCATTATCCTGTTGATACCCCAGCCAAGTGTAGTCTTAGGAACTGGAAAGAGGACAAGCAGAAATGATGGCATTTTCAGTCCACTGGACTATGATTTACATTGGTTTTATTCTCCTGAAATATATTTCAGCATGGCGTGACAATGTATGGAAACACATGAACATTTCATTTCAGCTAATGGAGCAAAAAAAATTCACATTCAACATGCTATTTTAAAACATATTAAACATTTAAAACATTGTTTAGTATGTGCATTGCAAAAGAACCAAAAACTCCCCAAATGTACTCAGCCTACATATGATCCTGATAAACCGTAACACTTACTCTGTTTGAAAGCATAATGAGAAGAAACATTAGTCTCTTTTTACAAACAAGAAACTCAAAATCATAAACTTAGAACTTCCTTCCCGAAGAAATAAAAAGAAAATCAATTCCAAACAAAAATATTTGCTCTGATTTCTTGGTTTCTAATTCAGGGTTTAACTGTAATAATATTTTTCCTACATTGTGAGTAAGTCATTATAAATGAGCTCTGTCTTTCAGCATTTCAGAGTAGTTTAGGTCTGTACTGAGCAACCTTTAGAAAAGGTCTTCAGTTTCTAGACAGTGCTGGGGGTGTTTTATTTGTAGAGTCATAGAATCATTAAAGCTGGAAAAGACGTCCAAGATCATTGAGTCCAACCTTTGAATGAATGTCACCTTGACAACTAAACCATAGCACTAAATGCCATGTCCATGTTTCTAGAATAATTCCAGGGATGTTGACTCCACCACCTCCTTTGACAACTCATTACAGTGCTTAACCACACTTTCAGTGAAAAAATTCCTCCTGATGTCCAGTCAGAACCTGCCCTGGAACAGCTTGTGGCCATTTCCTCTTGACCCAGTGTCAGGACAAGAGGAAGAGTTGCCTGGGAGAAGAGGCTGATCCCTATGTCACCACAGCCTTCTGGGAGGAATAGGGTCATTTGCTTCTAGCTGCATGAGGGTCTGTAGTCAAGAAATCCATGTTGTTTGGGAAGGAAAGGCTTTGTTACACCAAGTGATAGCCTGACATGAGCTCTGTCTTCGACAGTGGTGACCATGGCTGCCTGCTTCGGCTATCCCAAGACTCAGAGCATGTTTTTGGTCAGGGACAGACACCAGCTCGCATAAGACTGGTGTGAGCTGCAAGCTGGAACTGTCCTCAGCAGGGACAGGATCTTGCCTGGCACTGAATACAGAGCTGGGAAGCTCCACCATACCCAGAGTACCATCTACCTCATATATGGACAACCTGGACACCCCTTTCCTTCCTCTTCTTTCCCCTCCAATGGCTATTTGATAGCTATGCAGCACTGGCATGTGCCCTGCTCGCTGCGTCTGGAACAAACATAAACTAAACTCCAGCTGCACTTTGCAGGATCAAACTGAACAATTGTATACAGAAAATTCCTTGCTTTGCCACAAATGTGGTTTGTGAATGAAAATAACCCTTGGATTTTGTTTCCGTGGTTACTACTGCACTAAAGAAAACAGCCGTTGTCTCATTTATTCATTGATTTATTTCCTATTAAAATGTTGTTTGAACAATCCAGAAACTCTCACTTTGGGACCATTTTATACCTGTCTTAGTTTTGATGTTCTTAGTTTAAATAGATACCAGCAAATTCTGCTTTCACAAATTTCCACAAACCAAAACCTATGCAAGAAGTGGATCTCTTTTATGATAGGATAGGATTAAGGCATTTGCTAAGTTGTTTATGCCTAAAATATTAAAACACAATTGTAATGAATATGCAATGTTATGGGCGCTTACATCATAAGCTCACTTTGTGTCTGCCTGACTTTTCATTGACAATTTATTTTAACTCCTCAGAAGCGAAAGAAGAAGAAATAGTACTGTTTCTGTTCATATGTCCTCAGCTTTTCTATCAGTATTTCACCCAATGAAATATGACTATGAATAACTGTTTTTTATTTTAAAAAGAAAGTTCTTACTTAGTTTGAATTTTGCTTGGAAATAAAATGAAGTCTAATGTTATAATTTGATAATGACACTCTTGGGCTAATCCTTAGTTTCGTGGAAAGAGATGGGATGGAGTTGAGCTGTGGGCTGTGGGACGCGCCTGCAGAGGCACATGGCAGCACAAAGGAGCACATGGCAGCACAGAGGAGCACATGGCAGCACACAGGAGCACATGGCAGCACAAAGGAGCACATGGTGGCACACAGGAGCACATGGTGGCACACAGGAGCACATGGTGGCACAGAGAGGCTTGTCTCTGCAGGACCCTGGCCGGAGGAGGTGTCACACAGCAGAGCCCTACGGAGAGGAGCAGCCAGAAGCTGACAGATGGGTGAACAGCACATGATCACCCCACAGAAGGACATTTAGAAAGCTTGTTGGTGACATAGCAACATGGGATAGGTCACTTAGTGAGAATTACCATGTAAGGAAACACTGTGCCCTCAAGCAGTACATAAACCAGCTTGTTTCTTTTGAATAAGCAATTCAGGTTCCTGGCTGGTCTGAGTCTGTGTCATGGTCACTCACAGTTTCACTTTTAGGTTTTAACACCTGACCAATGCCCATCAAGGCCTCATAATCTCCTGTATAGGTAACATAACACTCGTATGATTTTTTTGAGTTTTCTTTCCCCCAGGTGAAATTATCCTTTCATATTAAATTGTTCCTCACATGGAAGCAATTTTAAGCTTTGTGACCTTTCTTTTCCCCTAAATCTTTCCCATTCCTGGTATGTTCTTTCTATTGGATCAGGGGACTACTGACACAAAGTATCAAAGGAGTAGTTTTGTTGATTTCCCATGGATTTATTCAGTAGCATAATTATTCTGTCTTATTTTCTGTTGGTTTTTTAATAATTCTTATAATCTGAAGTGCTTGTTTTTCAAGCCTGTTAAGCATTCTTGCAGATATTTTCAGGTGGCAGACTGTGCTGATGCCAAGATATAATTCCAGAATGACAATTACCACTTTAAGATTCACTATTTCCTGCACAATTCTTTCCTTAGTTTTGTTTCTTGATATTCACCTACTGTGAATTTCACCCACCATTTCCCTATTTACATGTCTTGCAAGGTTCTTCTGCAATTCTTCAGCCACTGCCTACATATCTACTACTTAAAACATAACACTGTATCATTTCCCCTTCTTCAAGACTTTGGCTGCAGTTTCAATAATCTGTGGAAATGAAGGTTTTTGTGTAGCATGCCAGCTCTGTCACTTTTCCCATGCCAGTCCACAACAACTGAGGAAAACTGTGCAACATATCCTATCCCCCATCAACAATACAAAAATTTGCAATTTATCTACCTTAGACATGAAGACTCCTCTTCAGCCAGAGAGAGAGAAAAATTCCAGGTATCAACTTGGTTCCTTAATTTTAGACATCTGTCTGAAGGCTAAAGTTTTCTGACATGATTTCTTGGAATTGCCTATAATATCCGCTGAGGATGGATGAACATTGGGTTGTTAGCAGTTTGAGGATCACTATGTGAGATGAATCCTAATTCATCTGGGTTTCTCTGTTCTTTTAATTTGCCATGGGAAGGTGAGGTGTCAGCTTTGGATTCTGTTCCATTTAAAACATTCAATTTTCAGACCTTTCTGGGGTGTTGCTAGTGCATTCAAATATTATATTGGTTTCTGCAGACTCTACAGCTTATTTACTGTACTGTGCTGCAGTTTGATTTTTAGTGATAAACTGCCTGATGAAATAGATCACAATTTTCATCATAGGTACAAGCCACCACTCATCTGAAGTGTTAAGTGAAGGCTATATCTCAATTCACAGGTGAACTGAACTGAAATATAAACCAGTTTGTTTTTAAAAACAAAATCAATAAAAATTGGCATTTCAAAGATAAAAATCATCATGTGATATATCCTTAAAATTCCTACTAAATGTAAGTCATACAATTATTTAAAAATGCATTATTTAAATTCAACAACTGGCAAAATCGGAATTTTAAAGAGCTCTAAGACCTGCTCAGAGCTCCCATATTTATTATTACTTAATTTTCACCAAGCCAAAGGAAGAAATCCATATATTTACTTCAGGGAGTTAAATTTCTTGTTCAACCAGAAAACTGGGATGATGCTGAAAAAAACAATGCAGGACAAGAGAATTTTTCTGTTATCTATAGGCATAGAGTGAGAACCTCAGCGATTATTAAATTGTTTGTTTCATTTGTTTCTAAGGGCCTTCATCAGCTTATACCAGATACAGATTAATCTCCACATTTGTAGTTCAAAATAAGTTTTGAAGGCCATTATGTGTTTAAAAGTTTTATTTCCATCCTTTACTGATATTTTTCTATCTGCTGATGTTCAAAAAGTGGGAAATAAAAGATCAATAGAAATTAGAGGGAAAACCAACTCAGATTCAATATTATCTCTCAGATACCTTGGACCTTGAGAAAATAGTTAGATTAATTAAAAATAGTTACTGAATAAAGAAAAAAAAACAGAGGTAGCACACAGGAGCTGTGAGAGACAAAACCCAGTTTTAAATTAGCTTGTTTAATTCTCCTTTGACTATCAGCAACATCATGGCTTAGATGATGCCTTTTTGCTAGTTGCCTTTAGCCTAAGGATGAAAATTACAGAAGGTATTTCTCCTCATAATGGCTAGTAGCTTCATTTCCAGATGGAGCTAGATGAACACTGGAAACACATCTGTTTCAAGGGAAGGCTGGGCAAGTACGTGGAAGAAGCACCTACTAAGGATTGCTAAGCAGACAGGCCATAACTGAATCAAGGTGTCTTGATCAGGAACCTTGCAGAAAGAGGTTGGCATCTGAGCAGCAATTAGGCAGGAAATATACTTGTACTGTTCTCAGTGTGCCCATTATGATCAATCTTGATCTGAACAGTGTGGCCATTCTTGTAGGGTTTTTAATATGCAACTCAAAAATATAATTGCAGTAGGAGTAATGACCAAAACAGCAAATGGGTCCACTGTAGGGTCTTAAAAGCTCTAAGCCAGAAATTTAGAGCTCCAGACTCAGTTCCCTGTTTTAATTGTAACCTTTGAATGTGCTCATGTGCAAATCACTAAACTTATCTCCAACCTCAGTTTCCTATTTTCTAAATGGAAACAATGCTTCTGCAGTCATCAAGAGAAGACACGAGATAAAAAATCCAGCACAGCTGCCTATTTATTTACAGTTGTCTGATGCAGACTGATTGTGTTTCTGGGTAGCTTCCACAGCCTGGCTTTGGAGACTTTGCACACGTTTCCACACTGATTGATAAGAACTATACAGGGACATGAGATTTTCCAAGATTGATTTTTTTCTCCCATCTTTTCTTCATTTATTGTGCTCCATCCTTACAAGATAGCAAACATCACACTGTTTCACGAGTGTCCAAAGACGATGGCTTAGAAAAACTATTGGAAGGAAAATACTTTTAAAAATAGTCTATTTATTAACAAAATCATATTTAAATTGACTTTAACATGTATTTTTCAGTGTCACCAGAGCCAACCAATGCCAACATATCACCTATCCTGATGCTGACATGAATATTTATAGCTGTCTGGTGTCTACTTAGTATGATCACTGTATTTATATACAAAACTCTGAACCATTGACAAAAAATGCAGATGGAAAGAATGGGGGCATTCATGAATTGCCCAATCTAGCAGCTTATTCAGAGCTGTAATAAGAGTTTCACAGAACACATCTTTCATATGTGGATTTTTAGCAGGCAATGGAAAAGGGCTTCCACGTGGCATCAGAAACAATTAATCATTACCTGAGGCGAGAGGGGTGGAAAGTCTGTTAGACTGAAACCTTTTGGGATCGTGTAGGAAAAGTATAAACTTCATGAAAAGTCCAGCATGACTTGTTATCAGAATGCCTGCCCGTCCATGAAGTAAAATAGTCAGATGTTTATCTAAGCCTAATTTTGCATTATCAAATATCACCTAACCCTTTTTAACACTGAAATTTTACCATTAGCACTTTGTTCAGAGCAGCACAAAACACCAACAAGTGAGGACGGAAAGGGAAGAAAGGTCACAGCCCATTTAGGCCCTGGTTTCCCTACTTCATGAGCTCGCAAGCCTGATACCATTGATCTCGTCAAGTAAGGACCATCACACACCATCATACACACCAGTGCTAACTAGAAGGGAGTTCTGTGACTGGATCCTAACTGCTAATTTAGGATGAATTTGTTAAGGTCAAATTGTTTTGGGTACAGAGTGATAATGATTGGTAGTGACTGTCAATGTGTATTCTTACTGAATATTGATACAGCAAAGTGGTTTTGAGGTTTGAAAGAGGCATGATCTATCAGTCACGCTTATCAGAACCATCTTTAATTTCCTAACAATATCTCGCCTGAAATGTTCCTGCAACTGAAAACAAAGAGGCTGCATAAGAATTAACAACTTCACCAGCACTGTTTGTGTACTGGTTCACCTTTTGAGTTGGTTTTCCCAGCTCTTCTTTTATTTCTTGGACTCTCTTCTTCCATGTCTTATCTGCAAAATCAGTCTAAGAGTCTGCTTTTCCTGCACTGTAAAGCCCAACAAATCAAAACATAGTTTATTCTGACCTTTTATACATTTTGAATATCTACATCACAGAAGATTGATCATAGGGTGTAAATGCTTTTGACAATTAAGAAGAAAGATGCACAATAGGATGCCACAAAGTAAAGCCAGTAACAAACAGTGTTTTGAACAGACTCTCCACATCACTATTTACTCCGCATTGAAAGATGAGACAGTCTATATTGAATATCTGAATTCTGAGACTCTAAATTCCACTAAATTAAATGGTTATAAATAGAATTAAATAGAAATGACATGAGGAAATATGTCTTTTCTAGTGCACTTTTCAGCTATAGGATTCATACTTGTGAGAGATAGAAATTGTCTGCTTCATTGTATCATGGGAAGAATATTATCTAACCCATTCAAACTGTAATAGAAAACTATGATTTACACACTAAAGCCCCTAAACTATCTAATATTGGAAAATACCTCTTACCACCATCATGCTAATTAAAGTGTCATTGAGGTTAGGAAATGTTCTTTGTACTGTGATGAGAGAAGATGCAGGCAAATTGAATTTCCTTTCTGATGGTGCTCAGTAAAAGATAATTGACCACTTGTTATTCCTAGGTGTCAAATAATAATAGGACAAGAAAAACCTAGTCTATAACAACTATATTGTCAGAAGAGATAGATTTCACCAAAAAAGAAGATATGGAAAGTTTAAAAAACAGTCATAAGGGAGAAAATATCTTCTCCTCAGTAAAACACTGCAATGAATATCCAGATTTACACCACATATACACACAAATGAACAGCAGAGTATATTTTATTCCAACCTATTTTTCAAATATGCCAAAGGTACCTCCATGTACAAAACAATATTCTTGTACTTTACAGTTCTCAAGTGAAATGCCATGATTTCATTGAACTGATCCTTAGAGGTGTTGGTCTCACGACTGAAGTACTACCTTTTAAATGCATGTGAAACCAGAAAGTTAGTGAGGCTTTCTTTTAAGTTTTATTGAGACCAGTAGGCAAAATAATGGATGAAATAAATAAAAGAGAAACACATTAATGAGATTATTAATGAGAAACAAAGTCTATGTCTCTAGTTCAGAAAGATCAAAGGACCTTAAACTGATCACTGTATTTTCTAAGGCCAAATATTCATTGAAGCAATTTGATGCTTTATTTCTAAGATAAAAGAGTTCAGTATTACCAGCTGGCATCAGAGAGGAGGGCATTTAAACCTTTTTTCCTCAAATGCAAGACTGCTTTTTTTTAGCACCATATAATTTACTGAATGGAATGTGTGGACCATACAGTGATTTGAACAACTTTTGTCCTTTGCTTCTTTTTTATTTTTTTAAATTTGCTTCACACATTTAGAGTGTATGGTTATTCTTTAACATGAGTTCTTACATTTTCCTTGTGTGACAGCGATGCATCCACTTGCCATCTCCTTGGGGCAAGGTCTGTTCTCATGCTGTGTGTTTGTTCAGGAGCAAGAACAATATGATACTGTAGAAACTATGGTAACACAGACAAATAGACACAGTCCTGTCTTCCCTCCATTTGTATTTTCTTTTGGGTTAGCACAAATATTTGTGTGTACCAGGGATTCATACCAAGAGAAAAAGAGATGAAGCCACAGAAAACGCTGAGGTCCAGAAATAGGGTTATATTCCCAGCTGAAGATACAACATACAATCCAGACATTCTCTACATATTCCCACTGTGTAATGTAAAATTTATAGATTCTTCATGCCTGTTGTTTGGCCAGCGGGCTGTTAATGAATTGAATGTACTGTCAATATCTTGAAAGAGGAGAGATTTTCAATTGTATCTATCCCATTTTTTGTTTGAGGGGAAAGAATTCAAACACAATGATTTAACAGCTTTTTTTTTAGGTTTTCATAATGAATGATTTATTATTCTTCTTTAGGCTGAAAACAACCAAATCAGTTTAAGAACCTCACTATGTTTCCTAACAACATTAATTTTCATCTGAAAAAAAAAGTAATAACCTGATGTATGATTCAAAATTTGGATATGAAAACACATTTTGTCAAGATCTGAAAATATGTGTTTCAGGTAATGAATAGGTTAGCAAAGAAATACACTCACATATAGCCCACTGAATAGTTGTATTTTCAAATAAAAAAAAAAACAGTAAATTTTTCTACGTGGAAACATCAAAGTCGATAGTATCTGGTGGCATTGGTGGGGCTGCCTCTATTTTTAGTATGTAAGACAGTATCAAACCTCACAGATTAGCAGGAGTGTCCCTCTCCTTCCTAAGCAAGTAGGCAGAATTAGCCATTGACATTTTATACTCCACTAATACTTATGTGGGTGTTACTAGAGAGCTGCATTGTAGTGGTGCTATTTTACTGGACTGGTGCAGTTATCTTCCTAAGAGAATGAGCTATGAAATCTGGGTGCAACACTCTGGACAGACAAAAAGGGAAGCCTAAGCTGTAATTTTAATGTATTTCTAGAAATGAAAGAAAAATAAGTGGTATTAACTGATAGATAGAATTAAAACACAGCTTAGCTCCTCCTGTGCAAGCAAACTTGCTTTGCAGGTGGGGGATGACAGAAAAGTCAAACCCCAAATTTCATCAGTGGCTGTCTAAGAAAACCTTTTTTTGCCATAAGTGTGTTTTGGAAGTATTTGTTTCTGCATTGTCCAGATCCCCAGGAAAGGGTAGGAAATAGACTCTTTTGAGACACTGTGATCCCTGATTTTTAACAACGTTCTTGTCACACTGGCAACAAGCATGGGTAAGAGCTGCCAGACAGGGCAGGACTGCAGGAGAGATGCAGCAGGGTCTAAAAGTCACCTTTACAGTCCTCCTAAATCAACTCTAGTGAATGCTTACTGGCTGTGGCGGCAGACTCAGTGCCAATGCAATTTTGCATGGAAAATTTGAAGAGCTGGAAAACTCTGCAAAGCAAATCTGAAAAATCTGCTGAAAAATCTCATCTAGGTATATCTATGCAATTCTCTGTCAGAATTCCATATCTCTATTAGTGATTGCAATTAGTCACTTATACCAATAATCTCCCTTACAGAGATTTTCTCAAGGTACTTTCTGTAAATTCCAGTGATCAGTGTTGAATTTTTAGCTCAAACTTCAGGCAATGATAAGCTATCCAATGTGTTAAAAATGAAAAAGATAGTATTTTGCCCAAAATAAATATGTGTCTGTTTTACAAGGTAACTTTTTTTTTTAATTGCATTATGGTAAAATCATCTCTTTTTTAAAGACTTCTTTCCTTCTCCCCATTTAAACACACATTGTGATGTAACAATGAAGTAATCACATGATGAATGGATGGCAGAAGGATTTAAATCCCTTGCTATGAAAAAAAAAGGTAGATATTTCTAATTATCTGGAGGAAAAAGAAATATACTGTGATTATACTGCAGTGAATCATGCCCTTTAAGTGCTGTCACAAGATACACCCATCAAAGATGAGGGATATACTTTCATTCTAACATGTTATTTTTCTGTGGAAGCTCCTGCTGGATGAGGTGCTGTTTTTCAGCTACTAACTGTGATAGTTTGATCTTTTGTTATTTTATTGCTGTGAGATTCAAAGATACACACGGAGTTCTTTAATTTCTGTATGATAAAATTTTAATGCTATGCATTGACACACCAACTGAATAAAAATTTTAACTGTATCTCTAATGAGGGGCAAAACTGAACTGATCATTAACAACAAAACCAAAAATCCTCAGAGTTTCTGTGAGTCAGAAACCTGGTAGTACCAGGAATGTTAGATGTCTCATTCTCAAGGAGATTTATGTTTGTACTGGGAGGCATAAAATACAGAAATTGTTTGAAAGGGCTCATTTTCCTGACATTTTCTAGGAGCTCTCATCTGAAGATGTTGTTTATAAGAAAAGAATATTCATTATTTTCATTAAACAGCAGTAAATGTACATATCCCAGCACATCTACATTCCCCAAAGAAAATTTTACCATCATATCTAATTTGGCCAGCCACATAATCTCAGCAAACAAGGTTAGTAAGGCATTATAAAAATGCTGATGAGTTTCAAGTGAATCCCAACTTGGCAATCATCACAAAAGCTATTAGTATTCAAAAACTATATGATATCAAATTAAGGTCCTTTCTCCTTCTCCTTCACCCTTGTCCAGTGTTTAAGATCTTCAGCATCAAGGATTGTAACCCCTATGTGCAGATCAACATTCTTCTAGTAACAAAAACAAGCATTTTGAATAACATTTAGGATCCAATTAAATGTTTGTTTTCTATTGGAATTGCTTTAACAGTTAGGATTCTGTCTGTAAACTCATCCTCTGGAAAGGGCAAGAATTCATCTTATATTAAACAATAAAACATATAAATCCAACTACTTATTTGTATCTTCTAGGCTTTCATCTGCACTGTTAAGATTTTCAGTCAGCATTTAGGATTTTATTATGTTTCTGTCCTTCAAAAGGGACATTTAAGATGCTGTCAGTCTGCAGCAACTTCTTGTTGAAGGTGTTTACTTCTACTGTGACCATAATTGACAGGAAAGTAATTGAAGATGTTTAGACAGGCAGAGGGCACTAGTTTCAAATCCACCTCACAAAAGGAACATTCATGAATGAAAAGAAAGATCCTAACTCTGTTTTTACATAAAGAAATTACATTACTGTATCAAGTTCCTCTTTTCTGTGAGTTAAAAGATTTAAAAACACAAAGAATCCTTTGCTGCATAGTAAGTATATTGCCACTGCTGTTGTACCATTATTTATCCTCGAAACAGCCATAAGCAGAATTTGTGGTAGATTCTTCTGCCAGGAAAGGCTGGGTTGTGTTAAGCCCTGAACATGCATTCTCAGGGAGCATATCATCCAAAGGCAAAAGAAATGGAGGAGAAAATACAAGCTGCAAAGAGCAGTTTAGTTGATCGAGAGACTTGGATAGCTTCAAATTTAGAGGATCAGGAGTATCAATTACAAATTGCCACGTGCCTGGTCTTGCAAATAATTTTATTCATTGGTGGATAGGTACATTTTGAGAGCACTTTTTTGAAGAGAATGAATAGCAATTACTAGGTGACACATTTTTGGCCATAAAATGCATTTTTGGGCAGTAAGGACTGTTTAAGAATTTGAGTTTAATCAGTAAGATTATTTCAACTGAGACAAACCTGGGAAAACATATAATACAAATACATCATATTTGCATAACTAACCTAATTTGGTTATTATTAGCTTTATTATTTGCAATATGTTTAGCTCTTATTGTGGTGGGGGTTTTTTTAGTTAGCTAACTAAATTTAGATTGAAAACATAGCTGATTTTACTTTGTCTATCTGAAAATAAAAGGCTCCTTGGAAACTAATTAAAATCTTTTCCTTTAGTTCACTTTTATGTGGTCAAGAGCAAATTTCTTTCAGTTTTTTGTTCCTGTGGGAAAGCTGAAATGTCATTTCAGTTTGATCCCAAAAGAATTGCAACCGAGGTGATTTTAATGTGTAGCTTCACCAGTGAACCCAAACCAATACTTTGTTTCAATTTTTTTGCACTACTTCCTCCATGAATCTGGCATCCTAGCTATTGCCAGACATTCTGTATCAGTAAGTAAGAGTGATTTCTTTTCAGTCTCTTGTGGTTTGTTCAGCCCAAAGCTGAAAAACTCAGATACACAAATGAATATTTTATCTCTGAGATACACCATATTTCAGAGAAAAGAAAGGAAAAAATTCAAAATCAAATGGAATTAATTCCTTACTTTCCCAAAGTACAGTTGTATAGCATCATTCAAAGTTAATAAGCAAATAAGTTTGCTATCCCAATAATCTGATTTCTTGCATGATCCTTTCTTGTCCATCTCTTTTTTTTCATCTCAGTTTATTTTGACTGATCTTTTTGGGAGGTTTGTCTCTCAACTGGTTTCTTAATATTCCATGAGTTTATGCTAAAGTCTACTGTTGGAGTCCAGGAAAGTACATCTAAATCTTTCTGCCAAGGAAAGATGAATTCATAAAAATGTAATTACATCCAGTCTGAAAAAATGCTCTTAAGTACCCTCCATCCCTCAAAGAAGAATTTCTGTGTGACAAGCTACTGTAGATATTTCTGAACAGCAGCAGCAGAAAAAACCAAAAAACCCAAAAAACTCCCACAATAAAATGTAAACAAAAAAATTTACTGTGGCTGGTTTTTGTTCTATGACATCACAGTGGCTGACTTCCTTGTGTTAAGTAAGAAATTTTCAAACACCATCTCTTTTTATTACATACTATCTACTTAAAAAAAAGGAAAACAAACACTGATTTCTCAGTGTATATCTGGAAATAGATAAGGCAGCAATTTGGATAGCAAGAGGTTTGATCTGAAAAAAAACCAAGAAATTTTGTGATGTCTTAAAGAATCCATTCATTTTTCTTAGCTTTCTTGCAATGAGATTTCACTACACAAGAATGATTTTCCTTTGACCTATGAAACTTATGTTCCTAATGCCTTAACTTCTAACGAAATCCACTACAAAAAAAAATCCATGAAGGTTTGACAAATTCAACACAACCACTGCAGCAATTTTTTGCTTAGCTGACTAAAAACCTTTCTGCATTTGTTTTTTTTTTTTTTTTTTTAACCTGGTAAGCATCGTTTATCAAATACATTTGTGACTGTAGCAGCAATGGTACAGAAGGAGGCAAAGGTACTGGAGGTCCCTATGCTGGTGTGCCTTTACCAGACTGATTGAGCAAATGTGGTCTGAAGTGTAATGAAGCTTGACAACGCACTATAAAACAAAGCTTTATTAATACAAGAAGAAAGATCAGTAACAATGTGCCCACCCAACCACCTGCAGCAAACATGGACTCACAGGTGACGCCACAGCTCCAGTGGGAAGCCAGGGACATTGGCTCATCTGGCAGCAGCAGCCAGCCCTGCAAATGCCTCGAGAATGCAAGTAAGAGTTGTGTTGCACCTTAGCTCAGACAAGTAGTGTGATATGAGGGAATCATGCCTGGTGGGGATAACATGGGAAGCATATTGCCTATGTCAGTCTGGGCAGGCTCTCAGGAGGAAAGGGGTCAGCAGCCATGCAGCATCCCTCTCAAGGTACAAAAGTAGCATGTTCCTTAACAACTAAAGATGCGAGTTGTGAGACATCTAGAATTGTTGCACTTGAAAAAGGTAAGGCTTGATGCTTTTCAAATCTGGCAGGATTGACAGGTCTAAACTCCTCTTGGTCTTCCACACAGCAAAGAAAGATCAGCCAGCTGTGCAGGATATTGTCCTGCAGATCTTCATCACTTTAGGTAAACGTTCTACTTAGGGTAGAAAAAGGACTTTCAGACCTTCACATTTGTTTTTTTGACCACTTAATTTGGAACAATCCCATTTCACTAAAAACATGCTGAAGGGCTTCTGTGAGGGATAAAAACTGGAATATGTGAAAGGTGAAATACACACACCCTCATGCTCCTTACAGAGGTCTGGGCATACATTCTGATAATTTGCCTGTTTTTATAACAATACATCATGAGGATTCATGTAATCAAATACTTCCTGAAAATTATTGTAAGCAGTGTCGCTGGTGTGGAAATTATTGCAAAACAGTGCAGGTATATGAATCAGATTTCGTTAAAATGTTCTTGTAATATTGATCTAATTTGTTATGTTGAAGGAACTTATATACTTCAGCTATAGAGCTCTCTACAGTTCTGGGCAAAATTCTGTGAAGAAGGAGAAGCTTCATGAAACTTTTATTCTATCCAAGACAGCGATCCAGTTTCTAGAGGCATCTCTGGTTAAACTCCTGGTTACTGATGTGTTTAGCATGGGTCTGTAAGAGTGGTTACCTTGGCAACAGAGGTGTGGTTCAGCACCATTAGCACTATTAGCTCCATCAGCCACTTGCTGTGGCCAAGTCTTATTTTTTCAGTTTCCTGTCCAAAAATTCTCACTGTCTCTGTGAAAGGGAAAGCAAAGCTTTTTCATGTAGGTAAAGCAGACAATGTGTTTGATACATAATGCTGTCTGCATTGATAAATGTTCATATAAATATGTTTTATATGCATTGCTTCAACTCCGAGAAAAAAATAATGGCACATTTCCTGAAGAAATGTGTTTGAGCCCTTCATTTTAGGTCTGGGTTCAGACACTTCAAGTGATTGCAGATGCTTTTCAGGTTGATTGTTGCTCTGTTCCTCTTCCTGTTTTCAGGAGTATCATTTGGAAGACGCCAACATGAAGAAATAGAAGTTTGAGGATCAGAAACAAATTCACTCTTTCTTCTTTTAAATACAATTTAGTATCTGGAATTTATAGATTGGAAAGTGATGAAAACCATATTAAGGTACAGTCTTGCTGGAAAGATATGCCTTTCACTGGAGAAAACTGTGTGTGACATTGATACTTATTCTATATAATAAATTTACATGGCTAAAACAAAAAGATAATTCATACAGAAACATCATTAGCCGTTGAACATCCTTACTTCAAGAAAGCACCTGCAGGCTAAACTAATTTTTCAACAGCACTGCTTTAATTCTGGAGAAATATCAGTGATTTGTGGAATTGTTTGTTCCTTTTTAACTTGAACATAACTGGGTTCAAAATTGGGTTTCTATGTCCACCAATAGGTCCATGAATACATAAATCACCAAAAGTTTGTTGTTGTTTCTAATATTTGTGGGCTAAACAGCTGAGAAAATATTTGTATTTTTCTAAATATGAAATGTTCACTAACATTTGACATCTGTTACCTGTATTATGCTGTATATATGATAACTTCCATTTAAGGCTAAGAAAAGCCCTAGTATGCCGGGATCACTTTAAGAAGTTAGAGTGGAAAACAAAGCAAAGGTGAATGGTTTATTATTCCTTTCTACATTTTAAAGACATCACTCAATACATGAAAATCCTTCATATAAGTACAGCAACAAAAGGCTATTGTTAAGGTCATACTTCTGGGTGTACAGAGATTTGAGGATATCGTGATTCTGAAAGGGACTAGGAATAGAACTGAATGAAAGCAGAAAAAATGTTTTAGAATCCTTAATATCCAGTATTTTCATTTCCTACTGTACTTCAGACACCTATGCTCCTCATTGATTTGTATTGCCACATGAGATTAGTATCAGCTAAGGTATATTATTTTTGTTAGAAACAAAAAGTAGTGTGAGAGATGTCACAACAGTATAGAATGTGCAGAGCTACACATGGAAGCACGGATCACAGTCACTATTTCTCCTATCTTTCCAGTGGCAGTGAAATAACAAGATTTTTAATTATTACAGCCTGAAAGTTGCATATAAAAAGTGATCTTTTCAGAGTCTGGGTTTTAACAAGCACATTTGTCAATTCTTGGATGATGGCATCATAAAGGCATTTTCAGTTATATTTTATTTATTCATGGTTTGGCTTGAAGGTGATTTTTATATCAGAGGTATATTTGTCTAGAATTTTAAGTGACAGGTTTTGGGGGCTGTCTTTTTTTCACTATAAAAAAATTTAGGGTCTGATTTATAAACAGAACACATATCAACAAAATCCAGGGCTCTGTGTTCCCAGGCCTGAGTTTGATTTTCATTTTGTTTTAAATGACCTTTGCTAGCTTATTTCTCAGAAATTAATTGTCTCATTTGCAGTTTAATCCATTTAGTTGTTAGAAAAAGTTGTTTAGACATGATTATAATATAACCAAATAAGAAAATATTGGTAAAAGAATTATATGCAGATAGTCACAGCAAGATCATGATGTATGATAAGCAGCCAGTTACAGGTTTTGATAATTATTAGCATTATTGAGGGCTCATGATGAATAAAAATGGAATTAAAAAAAAAAAAGGTGAGCATCTGAACTAGAAGCATCCACTGTCTAAGGCCAGAATTCAGCCTTTCTTCCCTTTTCCATCCTATTTACCTTCATTGCAAATTGGAAGCAATTTAAACTCAGAGTTTACAAAGCTGAAGCAAACTGCTTTCTCTCAGTTTAATTATTTAATTACTTAAATAATGAGCTCCAAGCTCAATAGGCATAGGAGGTAACAACTATTTCAGGTATGTCTTAAACAAAACAAATAAACAAAATTATAGAAGCAATAAAACAGGCCTTGACAAAATAATCAGTAAATTGACAATGATAAAAATGTGCAGATTATGAAATGCAGCATTTCCTCAGAAAAATGTGAACAGATTTTTTTTTCCCATGTGACAAATATGCTTCATATTGAGAATACTGGTAATACAGGTACATTAATAGTTTTCAAACTTTGTCAGCGAGGAAACAACAGGAATGTTAAAATCATTATGGGTATTCTTTAGCTTATGATCCCTGTTCTTCAGATTCTAGTCCAACCAATGAGAATTATTCTACAGAGTAGGTAGTGCATGCATCTTGGGCTTTGAGAAATGGAACTACATTTATATTTGTGTAAGTAATTTTTCCTACTTATCAAGCAATTCAAGGTCACAATGAAAGAGCATGAAGCTTCTCATGACTTCACAAATATTTTTTCTCCTTTATTAAACTCTTAGGGAGATTTTTTTTCCCTTTTTGCATGTACAGGATGAAAAATCCATGGTCAAACCAGTATCGATTAATATTTCTTGTGCTGAGCCTGTAATCTTCTTCCATTCCCATCCTCTTAATTAAACTGCCACAATCTCATTAGGCTCTAGCCTTTAATATGTAACTTCAATATGACAATGTAGAATAAAACAGTAACCAGACAGATGTTTCTCATTCTATTTCAACCTTTATTACCTTATCAGTGAAAATAAAATAGTGATGTTTCCAAAATCACAAAACATTAAACAGAATAATGAACACAAATGAAAACTTGTCAATTTTCCCCGAAGAACCAATTAATGATAAATGCCATGAAATTACAATTTGGATGCAAGAGACAGAGTTTGGATTTAGGTAGCTCAAAACAGATGAACAGAAGTTGAGTTTCTTAGGTGACAGATTTGGCTGATGACAAATTGTTCAGTACTCAGCAGAACAGGGATACAAACCTTCAGACAAAAATTCCTAAATCCTTAGAACAGGTATTCCACTGGGAATCAATTTATTCCTTTTGGGAACAAAGAAAATGACAAAAAAACCAAAAAAATCCCAACAGTGAAAAACTTGTTGGGTGGTCTTTTGTTTCTTTATACTGAGAAGAAAAGAAAGTGAGAGCAACAATGCCTCGAGTTTGCCAATTTTAGAGTTTTATTAGTTAAAAGTGAAACTTTGACAATTAGGGATAAGAGCCTGCAATCTGCAGTAACACAAAGCAAAGGATTGCAGTGCTGGATATGCCACCCAGAATAACAGATGGTCAGAGGCACACCTCGAGCTGAGGGATACAGTTTTTATATCCGCTATAATTAGCATAACTTGGCCCCACAATGCTCCACGGNTAACACAAAGCAAAGGATTGCAGTGCTGGATATGCCACCCAGAGTAACAGATGGTCGGAGGCACACCTCGAGCTGAAGGATACAGTTTTTATATCTGCTATAATTAGCACAACTTGGCCCCACAATGCTCCACCCTCTCAGAAGGCCATTGGCTCATTGGTCTTGAGGTCTTCTTATTGGTTGGTTCTTGTCCACTGAGGGTTACCCATCTATCCCCTTATGTTAATAAGGTCACTCCCCCTTACCTCACTGATTTTCCAGAGGTTTCTGCGATCCTTGCCTTATATAGCAATCCATTTTACATATATCCACCTATTTATGAGTACACAATCATTAATTTCTTAACAAATAACCCATTAACGAATTATACAACTTATTAACATTATTAACAGATACAACTTATTAACTATTAACTTATTATCCTTATTACCAAACTCACTCAATTGTCTTTAACTATAAACTCTTTATACGAAAGCCAACCTCCATAAATAACACTTATTTATAAGTGTTAACACTTAAGTGTTATAACACTTTATATAGTCACTTATAACAGAAAGGATTTGGTAACTGTAATAAAGAAGTATGGCCATAAAATACAGTGACTGCAGGCAGAACATGTGCTTGTTTGTAGGAAAGAAATAAGAACGGGGGAAAATTATCTGTGGACGGTAGCAGTGGGGAACAAAGTCGACAGACACCCTCGTATGTCCAGAGAAGATCAGTTTATTGTCAGAAATCATCGCCTCTTTATACCCTTAATTTCCACGTGACACAACGGAAATCAAACCAAAGCCTAGCAGAACTTAACTGAAGAAGGGCACTCATTGGCTGGCTCAGCTGCGGTGCTACTGTCCACGTGTCCTATCACCCAATCATCTTCCTGTTCATGCCATATACGTGCGTTTCTCCAGCCAATCACAATCTCACTTCCAGCTGTCACTCAACTGCCTCTCTCCTCACTCGTATCTGCCTCTCACCCCTCACCCGCCTTCCAGCCCTGCATCCCGCTGCCGTGCCTTTCCCACAGGGCCTTCTGGTGAGCATAACAACTCTAACAACTCTAGCAAGCACAACCCCATATTCCACAGGGGACAGTAATGGAACTACAGCAAAGGTGATCCTGATGGGGGTTGGGGGAGGGGGAGGGGGGAACCACCTTGGACCATAAACAACCAAATAATACTCTATTGGAAAGTAATTAGGGTTGAGAGTCTGAAGGGAAATGAAGGCACAGCAGATAAACCAAGGAAAAAGTAATAAAATGTAGAGGCAAAAAACAAGAGCTGTAAAGAAGAATGATGAAAACCAGCAAAAAGTAAAAAAGGTGCAGAAGGAAAAAAAACCACCAAGAAAATAACTCAAATATCCCATAAGTACAAAATTAGAAGTAATACTTTACTCATTTACCAAAAATTACTTTTGAGACACTAGAGCAAAGCATCATTAACTGGTCATAATGTTTCTGTTGCATGAGGANAGCCAATCACAATCTCACTTCCAGCTGTCACTCAACTGCCTCTCTCCTCACTCGTATCTGCCTCTCACCCCTCGCCCGCCTTCCAGCCCTGCATCCCGCTGCCGTGCCTTTCCCACAGGGCCTTCTGGTGAGCATAACAACTCTAACAACTCTAGCAAGCACAACCCCATATTCCACAGGGGACAGTAATGGAACTACAGCAAAGGTGAT
>VZTN01033417.1:0-12218 GCA_013400515.1 Erpornis zantholeuca | reverse complement strand
TAAAATCTGGATTTATTCACATAAACACTAATACAGAATTCTGTTTGGCTACATAAGGCTATATTGTGCATCATTCATGTGATGGTTAAAAGAAATAAATTTGGTTATTATTTGCTGGTCTGTCTTCTACAAAATATTGTAGAATTGTGGAAACTTTCTGTACTTTGCTTATTTATTTGTTTTACACTAATATTTTTCTTTCTTTTTTAACTTTTCCCATTGTCTTTCAACTGCAGTTAGAATTGTAAACAGAGTTACCTCTCTTGACACAGGTTTTACTTAATAAAAAAGAGCTGGATAAGTAATAATTTCTANAAAAAAGAGCTGGATAAGTAATAATTTCTATAAGAGCTGCTCAGATAAGGTCCAGAAGGTTCATAAAGGCACTGCATAGCTCATCAACCAAATTTACATCTCACAATATACTCAGTAATATTCTTCTTTTGTGTTGCTATGTAGAAAATGCAAAAATAAAAAAAATCTTAATATTTTATTGTTTGTAGTAATAGAAAATCATGTTACTGATTCTTTCCTAAATGCTGTGTAGAGAGTTTCTCCTCTACACAGGATCTTGCCAGAAACACTGTCTCACTTACTGTTATGGGAAGTAGGCTATGATTTTCACATCTGCTTGCAGCTTCACAGAAAAGGATGATTGAAGGAAAATAAAAAAAGTCTTATCTTTTTCAACTTATAACTGGATTTCACTAGTCTTGTTTACAGTAGTAATGCCACTGAAGCTGAAATATGAGTGCAGTTTTGGTAATGTGGAAGTTACGGTCCAGCAGATTTCTCTGTTGCAAAAGACTGTGCCTTTCCCTGTAGGAAACCAGACTTAAATATGAAGTGCTTAACATTTAAAGCTACAATTGGTAAATAAATATGGACTTTTAAAAGCTGTGCATACTTCCATATAATATTAAGAGCAATATATCTTCAACAAAAAGTGATTGTCCATGAATAAAAGGTAATAAGAATTTCTCTTGAAGCCAATATTCTCTGAAGCTATAAAACCTCTCTCAAATGTGGACAAGCAAGGCAAGCTCCTTGCTAAATGTCAAGCAAATGGTCAACATTTGTAAACATGATCTGAGGAGACTGTTGAGTAGATGGTGCAATGCAACCATCTGGAACCAGCTGCAACCAGCAATGTAAAATGGCACACAATTGCATAACTAAATACATGTGAATACCAAAACCACCTAGCTCCCAAAGTTATTTATTTTAATATCTATATGGGTTTAAATAATGTTACTGATGGTTTTTTTTCTTTGAATTGTCACCTCTCTGGCAGTTAGATGAGAAGATGTTAATGTAGAACAGGCTTAATATATCAGTAAAAAATCTAACTATATAAAGGCTACACTTTTTTTTTTATTTTTTTCTTCCTATAGTCATTCATCATTCACTCCTCCTGTCAACACTTTATGCCACATTTCCTTTCACTCAGTGTCTTACCTTAACCAGTGATATTCCCTATTAATTCTTCTGTCTGAGACAAAGAAAGAAAATATAATGCATTGTAGCTGGGTTGAAGCTTCCTGAAATTTCAGCAGTGTCCATGCTCACTCAAAGACACAAAAAAAGAGAAGGGCCACAAAAACAAGGGCTTTGTTTTTTACTAGATTGATGTTTGATGATAAATACAATCTCACTTTCCATTCTTATTGAGCCTTTGTCTTTTTCTGCCCCTCAACACATCAGTCAGTACCAAAGTTTCTTTCAATCTCTTTATTGCACAGCTGAATACAATATGTTCATTAGGGCCATCAAATCCTCTCATAAAATTCATTAAATTTTATGCCAGCAAGTTGAGAGCTTCTGCTAAGCTTCAAGTGGAAGAGTTCATATTGCATTATCAAAACCTCTAATTCTTGATATGCAACTTCTTAAAATATCTATTCCTTATCAAAACCTCTAATTCTTGATATGCAACTTCTTAAAATATCCATTCCTATCCATTATTTTGCATTATTTTGTGAATGCCTGTATATATAAAAGGTCAGTCTGAAAGTATAATCATGACATAGGCCATGAGCTGTCTCTAGATTAGTAAATATTGAAGGACAATCAAAGCAGTTCCATAGAGCGAAACAGCAGATGACAATGGTGTGATGCCCACACTCTCTGTGTTTCAGGCATTCCACTTTGGCTGGCTGAACTGTGGTCCTGTGCTCTGGAAACCCACTAGGACCACATTAATTCTTTTAGTACATCTTCTGGTTCAGTTTCACCTGAAACCAATCAATTTTGCACACTTCAAGCTCTTATATGATTGAATCAAACTCAGTCAGTGGACAGAATCAGATTTGCTGCATAAACACAATTCTAATCTAAACCAAAACACTGATGGAGCTGAAGGCAGTTTCACCTCACATTTTTTGTGCATTAGGTGGCTCCTTATCTTAAGTTTGGTGATTAAAGTTGAACTGCTAGCATTTATTTAAAAATCCTAAAAATAAAAATATAATTAGTAAGAAAATTAGTTATTCTCAGAACCTGAGTAACGTTTTCTTTTTCATTTATTAAGATTTCCAATTCTATATAGTTTTTCTCAGCAGACATTTACCACACATTCCAACATGCAAAAAAAGTCCCTAGGAAGCATGTCTGCCTAGTAAAATAGATTTGGAATTATCTAAGGCTGAAAATGTCTACCCTGATATAAAATTTAGGTTTTTTATGTAACAAACATACATTTCTAAGATTCGGGAAATCATAGCTCTAAAAAATTTTACCTAACAAGGATTTTTAGACTGGGAAATTAAAAAGAAGGCCATTACCAAAAAAATTACTGTGGTAGTGACAAAGGGCATTTATAATTGTTAAATTAGAGAAAGGTACAAACTAAAATTCTACATACTTGTTTTGGATTTCTCTTGATTTTTTTTCCCTGTTTTCTAAAGTGGTTTTTTTGTGATTTGTTGGCTGGTTGGTTGGATTTTGCCTTTGGTGTCCTCAAATAATTTGAAATTGGCTTTGTATCCTACATGTAGAATCATTCAAATGGGAAAAAAGCCCCACCAACAAGCAAGTCAAAAGCACCTCACATTAATATGTTTTATTTTTAACTGCAAAGGGTTTTAAAAATGTTCATTTATGCACACAGAGTGAAGTTCAAAACTCTTATATTTTGCTGGTAGACTTTTCAGAATTAAGCTAACAGCTCTAGGATTGGGTTTAAATTGAGCACATCTCATATTTAGATGGAAATTTACCTCTGAGATGATTGCACAGAAACATACACAATTATGAGTGGCTGGCTTTCTACAGATCATCTTATAACACGAATGTCACAGAGCCTTTCCATAAAAAGCAATTCTGTTTTTATGTTATGATTATTAATACTGCTGTGGGTGGTTATGTGAACTGCAGACAGATTTTGCTTGATGCTCTCGGAAGCTGTGACTAATATGACTAATTCCTAGGCTTGCAAGAAGTTGATCAATCTTTTAAAGTGTTCTTAATTTGTTCAAACTTTCAATAAAACTTAGCTAAAACTGGGGTTTTTTTTTTAAATAACCCTAGAATTTAATGTATTTCCAGGTATGTTTTACATTAGTCATTACTGAACATCAAATCTATATAAATCTTGGAATATATTATCTTATGATATTATAGCTTTCTCTAAATCACTGAACTGTGACAATAGACCAGAAACAATTTCAAAATGGTCATTTTATCTAGTTTGTGCTTTGATTTTTGAATATTCCACCTAATTATAATAATGTATGCATGTTTAAGGTTATCAGGAAAAAAATAGCAAATGAAAAATCACTTTAATGGATTTCTCCTGTTTTTTAAGGTTAGAAAAAAAATGTTATTGCTTATTAGCACCATCACACAAACATTTGGTGAGGAGTGCTCCTTCTAGGGGGTAAACTGACTGGAGAGCTCTTCCAATTTCATTAATTCTAAACAAAAATGAATTTTCAAGTCCTATTTCAGCTTTTTACCTAAGTTCAGATTGCCTTAAGTAGTGATTAAGGACAAATAAAGTTGTGTGGTTTTAAACAGTAGGCAATATAAAACCTAAAGTGCAGACTTAATACTAGAGGAAATAGGGGGCAGGAGGAATAATACAGAACAGCAATGCAGTTTTATATATGGTCAGAAGTGAGTGAAAATAAATGTGTTTTGAAGTGAAGGGATGTATAATATCACTCTTAACCTGAGCACATGTAAACTGTTTCTGGCCCACACGGGAAAGAGAGATCCTAAGATCCTCAGTAAAACTGAGGAGATGTAGTGCTCTTTACTTTCTATTACTAGTGAATATGAAATATGAGTGCCTCGCTAGGAGATTGCCAAGTCAAATTAGCATTTTTTTACCTACAATCAGAGGTTGTCTAGACCTATTCTTCATAAAAATGGAGTTTTTCTATGTTGCAAATGTACACGATATACCCAGCTACTGAAGTATTCTCTCAAAGTGAGAAACAAAATACAGTTAGTATGTATAACTGTGCTTAGATTCATTATCCCACATCTGGCTACTCTGGAATAGACAGTAGTGGATAAAACACAACAAAAACTTGTCTTAAAATATATGTTAAGATAGCACATTAAAGCCTAAGCACTGCACAAAAGTAGAGAGCCAGCACAATACATATTCTGTTTCTTAATTCACTCATCAAGCCTTTGCCCACAATTTAAAATTCCTAAAATACAGTGTAGATAACACAGCTGGTAATGTTTAATTAAAATATTTCTTCTGTTTTGGTGAAGCTTAATTCTCTATTGAATCATATTCAGAAACATCTCCTTTGCTGAGAAACAATCAGGGAAGGCAGGATTCCCAAGTGTTCACCCACTTCTCCATACCTAAGAAAATATCAGAGATTATCTCAGTTTTATTGTCAGGAAATACCACCACAGAAGCAAAAGACTTCAAAGCAGAATAATCAAGGAAGTTATTCCTTTCCTCATGAGCCCCCTTCAGAAGGATGTGTTCAAGTTTTGTAGAATCTTCAATCAGTCCCCAAACACCACTGGGATAAGAATGGAAAAAAACCAAGTTTTGCACATTTTAAAAGAATCAGAAAACTTTAGTAACTTAATTCAGATAACTAACAGAGCTGCAACTGAATAGATTCTCTCACTCAGATTGCCAAAAGTTTGCCAAACCTGCCATTCACTAATTGCTTACATGCACATAGAGAACTTTTTGCACAAATAGTTGAGGGTGACTCCTTGTGGAAATCACCTGCTTGAATACCGCCCTGCACACCAGAACCCAAAGAGTTTCTGACCATGCTACAGAACAGCCTTTGATCATCTAATGATATTTGCACTACACTAGAAACTAGTACAATCAGAGTCTGACCTCTTCCAAAAATTTTCTGCGCTGTGCAAGCTGTTCTTGCTGTGAAAATCTTGGTCATCTCTTGCTCACTTAATGGCAGGGAAAAGGCCAGCAGGTCTGCTTTTGCCAAACACCTACAAGTGTTTTGAAACATTACCTCTCACAAATACAAATAGCACAGAAACCATCTCCTCTCTATGTGGCTCCTTAACATTTCAGCAAATTACTGCTGCAAAATGATTTAGCAGTAGGGCTTTCCAGAGAGAGCACCTAGATAGAAAGACAGATGGTGCAGCAGAAGCCTAGAAACCTTAAAAAAAAATTAGATCTGAAGTCTTTGTAAGATCAAATTTGATGCTATATCAGATCAAAACAACATTTGTATGATAGGCTTACGAAAATATAATGAAAAATGAGCTGTAAGTTTAATTTTTTTCCCAACTCCATCTTAAGTTCTTGTGTAAAGCTCATAGCAAGCTAACACCTATCTTTAAAAAAAGGCCTTGAATATGACCTTTAAAAGAAGGCCTTGAATATGACCTTTAAAAAAACCTTGCAACTAATGCTGCTTCCAGTCTGTAAACAGCAGCCTACAAACCATCTTGACTTGAAAAAGCATGATTTACAAACTATTTAAGAAGCTACAGAAAATTGCCAGAGCAAAGAAACAGATGCAAAGGAGTAGGTGGCAATCACTTATGCATTATAACGTTCAACCAATACTGCTTGAGCTTCTTAAAATGTAAGCAAAGTTATTTTCGAAGAGCAAAACAAGTCCTTGATAAAGATTCTCTTTTGTTCCTATCAGCATTTTCCAGATTAATACTGTTCACAAACTACAAGTTTGTCCTCTCTCTTCTTCACCAGCTACATGTCATTTTCTCAATGACATCAATGTCCCTCTAGCAAGTTTCTCAGGTGAAATCCTGTCAACCATGTGGTAAAGATGTTTGAAGCACATATGCAAAGATTACAATTGTTTCAGAAACTGGCATAAACTAGGCTAGAAAAATTATATTATTCACTGTTATGCTTTATCATTGCAGCACAAGACTGTGATTTATTTAAAAAATATGCAGACTTAGTGTATTGAGTCTGGCTGAGCTGGAGTTGGTTTTCTCTTAGCAGCCCTCACAGTGTACTGTGCTTTGCATCAGTAGCTGTAGGGGTGTTGATAACACTCCAGTGTTTTGGCTACAGCTGAGCAGCACTGGCACACCACCAGCACTGTCTCTCCGAGATCTTGGAAGGGGGCACAACTAGTACGACTGACCCGAATTAACCAGAGGGATATTCCATACCATATGAATACATATCAGCTCAGACATGAAAGCAGAGGGAGGGAGGAGGAATGGGGCACATTTGTCATTGTACAGCGTTTCCCTTCCTGAGCAGTCACTACACAGACCCTGCTTCCCAGGAAGTGTCTGAACATTACTCACAGATGGGAAGTGGAGATTGTTTTGTATTTTCCTTTTGCTTACACACACAAACTTTCATTTTTTATCTTGCTTTAGTAAACTGTCTTGTCTCAACCTGCTAGTTGTTTTCCATTTTATTTTTCTCCCCCCTCTCCCACTAGAAAGGGCACTGATAGAGCAGCTTGTTGAGCACCTGACAGCCAGCCAAGGTCAAGCCTAGAGTCATTTTTTTGGCACCCAATGTAGAGCATGAGGGAGGAACCAAAATGACTGTAGTGAGTGACCCTGGCTGGATTCCAGGCACCCACCAGGGCAGATTTCTCACTTCTTTCCACAGCTGGACCGGGAAGAGGAAATATAATGAATAAGTTGAGATAAGGGCTGAGAGGGATCACTCATCAAATACTGACATGGGCAAAACAAGCTCAAATTAGAGATATTAAATGAATTTATTTTTAACAAGATCAGAACAGGATAAGGAGAAATAAAATAAGACCTTAAAAACACCTTCCTCCCACCCCTCCCTCCTTCCTAGCACTACCTCCTGCCCCAGCAGCCTGAGGAGACTGGGAGTGGTGGTTATGGCCAGTGCATCACCCGAGGCTTCTCCCACTGCTCAGAGAGAGGAGTCCTTCCCTTGCTCCACCATGGGATCTCTCCCACAGGAAAGAGAACTTCAGTTCTCCATGAAGTTCTCCAACGTGCCACTGATTATGACTCTGGGATCTGCTGTTTAGCTGGTTCTCAATCCATGTCATCCCTCACTCATGCAGTCCACACTTCCTGAGTTCGCCTATGAAGATGTTGTGACAGACAGTGCCAAAAGCCTTCCTGAGGCTGAGGTAGACAATATCCACTGCTCTTCCCTCATCCATCCAGGAAGTTGCTTCATCATAGAAGGTAATCAGGTTGATCAGGCACGATTTACCTTTAGTGAGTCCTGACTACTGACAACTCCTGATCATCTTCTTGTCATCCGTGTGGACAGAGATGGTCTCCAGAATTAGATGATCCATCACCTTCCCAGAGGATTAGGTGAGGAACTGGAATTACATGCAACATCTGATCATGCAAGTGCTCCACAGTTAATGTGATCATTGCTTATCTTCAAGTTAGAATATTAGCCCACACATGTCCAGAAGTTGTGTCATTTCCATTTTCCTCTTTAAAAGAAGTATTAGACTGTCATCTTTCTTCTCTCAAACACTTGGAAAGCCTTTCTGTAAAATGTGAAGATTGCAATGAGTTCATTTGTCCCAGTGCTTATCAAAATGTGATTTGTGTCTCCTTAAGCCTCTATAGGTAAAACTACCTAGATATTCTACATTAAACTTTGGGAAATATATATCATAACTCTTCAAAGCATACAGGAGTATATCAGTTGTCAGGGCTAATTCTAGAAATATGTCCAGATTGTCTGTTAATAACATGGATTTGCACGCAGGCCTATAACTTAAACAAACATGTAGAACTGTCTTTTTAACCAGGGTGTATCTTGTTCAAATAACCAGCTTTCAGTGTCTCTAAAAGGTGGTGATTAGAAAGAAAGGAAATTAGTTACTTTTGAGACATAAGTGAAGCAAAAAAAAAAAACCTCCTCAGATTTCACTTTCTATTTATTGGCAAAGTACAATACCTCAGTACAAGCATTAATCAAATGCTATTCATAAAGTAAAATGTAACCTTTGATTGTTCTACCAGAGGAATGTGAACTGCTCTAATTTCTGGGTTTTAGATGCATTATGCTGAGTGTGAGAATAGAGGTCTAATGATAAGCTCTTGCAGCTTAATAAATAAATATTCTTACACTGCTGAGGTGTATTAAGCTTTTTCCTGGTAGCATGTCATCCCCCAAAAAAAGCTAAGAGCAAGGTAATTACATCACCTTCCATGAGACCACAGGACTCAGGCTGTATTTATTCAGAATCATCTTTATTAGAAAAATAACCATTTTCTTTAATTTAGGTAAGAGTTAAAAACCCAAACAATTGAGGAATGGAAGCAAATATAAAGAAAACCTAAGACAAGAAAAGGTAATTTTAGTTTACAAGAAGTTTTTTTCTGTATTAAATTCTGTACCTTATCTAACCTGTGAGACTTAAACTAGGTTTCCCTATCAGTATTCAGAGAATACTGATAATTATTTTAGCACATTATTAAAAGATGGACACCCCTCATGCATCAGAGACCGATGATGAGAACATTACCTGTTTGCTCTTTCATTGCACAGGAATTTCCATTTTTTGTTTTACTCATTGTTTGTAAAACTTCCCATCTTTTATAACTGGTGTTTCACACAGTAACACTGTCATTTTAAGTAATATACTTCCTATTTTGATAGGTAGACAAACAAGCATTCATTTTCTTAAAGCCCATTTCAAGAAAATATAATAAAAAACCTAATATTTTTTGACATTCTTACAATTTTAGAATCACCTAACTGGACTAATTTCCTTACTGTTACTACTACAAAGACAAAAAGAAAATTGGCACATTGTTAAATTGGGTATTGGGTCTTAGAAGAACTGATCTTCTACTGCATTTTTTTTAGGGAAACTCATCACAATAAAATTTTTTAAGACACCTGTTATTCTCAATTGAAATTATTGGCTTTTCTTAACCTCAATATCTGAAAATAGGCAAGGATCACATCAAGAAAAGTAAACTATTTCTCTGTGATTATATAAAATAAAAACTACTGCAACAAAGAGACATATATTCAGTTAAATTTTCTTACAAATGCTGGTTTTGCAAATATAAACCTTGGCTAAAACATAAAATGACATTTCTCATTAAAATAATAATTTAATTTTAGATAGACTGAGTAGTATTAATTAATAAACATAATATTTGAAGACATTCAAATGAGGATTTTACTGAAATAATTATGAAAGTAACCTTCAGTTGTCTGGTTATAAGATATGCTACTAATTCTGAATAGCAACTGAGTAATTAGAAGTGGTGGCTTATGAAGATATCAGCACAGACTGAAGAAAAAGAAAGAATGGATCTGTTCTGGGCAAGACCTGAAATGATCAGATTTTGGGTACATGTTTATCTTCAGCTTATTTACGGATTTATATATACAACTGAGAGAATACCAAGCTTCAGTTTCAAATTCAGGAGGAATAGGGAAAAGTAGTCAGGATATTCACAAAACTTAAACCCACGTTGTCAGAAAAAGCCGTTTGTTCTCTTTGAAATGTTAATTGAGGGACATCAGCACATATCAGCTCTCTCAAACAAGTTCAGGACACTGATTGCAAATGGCTCTTAAGAAAATATATTGGAATTTCCTGGAAGTTCATCCCTATCTTTCTCATTTTGCTTGTATATTATTCTATATTCGTCCACACAATCTCTGTATTTTAAGTGCCCAAAATCCTTTATGGGGGAGGCTAGTCACTGTAAGATTGAGGCTTTGAAATCTCTGTGCATAACCAGACATATAAAAATGGCTGCTCAGCATCCTCCTCTATCTGAATTAAAACATCCACCCTCAAGCTTTAATTACTCACAGTTTTTCATCACTTCACTGAAAAAAAATGGTTCTGGTAACATCAACAATTTATCATTTAAGGACAAAGTGCCTGCATCATTGCATTGGAAATTTGAGTAAAAAATAACCCTACCAAAAATGCACTGTCAGCAGTCCATTCTCCAGAGAAGAATCACAGCTCCTTTATTCCTGACTTTATTGTTACTATTTAATATTAAGGGAAATTCCCTTAGTTTTCCCACTACAGAAATATAAAACTAAGTAGTCATGTGTGACTCCTTCGTTACCACCAAACAACTAAAGAAGCAAAATCAGTACTAGAATTGCAAATGCTTTTGTACATGCTTTCCCTGAAAGCAAATAAGGTTAGCTAGTGTAACCAGTTTTCGGCATACTTGAACAATCATAAAAAGAAGACACACACATGCACAAAACCAAAACAAATCAAAACAAACAAACAAACAAACACAAAACCCACACAGAAAATTCAGCTGTTTTTCCGGTCTTGCCAAACAGTCTACTGTATATCAGTATAGTGTCCTCTTTTTCTTTGGTCTAAGAGAGAAATTAATGTATAGAAAAAGTAATGTAAAGAGGAGACATGCAGAAAGAAAAAAAAAATACAAGGAAAGAAGTAAGGAAACAATAGAGAAATTTTGTAAAAGAAGACTAAATTAGTGGAAGTTGATATGTCAATCAGAACTAGAATCAGAAACCATGACACTGTAGTAGCTAAGGAGTCTTTGCAACAGCAGAACTACATTGAGTAATTCTCAGCTTGGATATTCTAAGTCAGGGGATGCAAACAAGCACTAGTTTGTCAGGAATCTTGTAGGATAACATTTTATAATGTGTTATTGTGTTATTGTGTTATTGTCTACAACTTAATAAGTCCATGTGTTTATGGAGCTAAAAAGAAAGAAATATGAAGGATTCTGAAGCATATCCTTCATGCTAGGCAAACTAGAATTCGTATTTTCCCCTGAGCATAGTGCCATAATTTGCAAGGCTATTAGGACATTTTTTAGACATTTTTAGAAGACCCCAATGACCCTGCCATGGTCCTTTATTCAAAATCCCTAACTCAAAGCCTGAATCTAGATTTATAGCAGGTAAGTAATATAGAATGCAATTATGATCCTACTGTGAAAATGAGAAAAATGTTGCCCATTAGACTAAATCTTTAATCTTTCCATCACTGAAAGTATTTTTTCTCCATAATTCAATTACAGATTTTTAAGTGAAATCATATTCAGATTCAGCAATAAGTCAGATATCCTTTCTGCTTCCTGCCACTATCTCATGCTTGTTCTTAAATGTATATGTTTTGTAGCTTGGAAATTGTAACTTGCTTACTATATCATTCATTACTGTTCATTACTGTTCAAAACTACACAGTCAAGTAATCTTTACATGAACAAATTCATAGTTAATGAACAAATTATTCAAAATGAGTATCAAAATCTCCATAATGGAAAGGATGCCTATGGGCACTTGTATGAAGATGCTGTTTTTCTGGTCAAACATGAAGTGTTTAAGGGCAGACACACAGAGTTTTTACTTGAATTGACTTGGACTTCAAGTACCTGCTGCTGCAAACCTTTAATTTCTTTTAAGAATTGTTTTCAGCTGCTTTTTAGTACCTGACAAATGTTTAACCCTCTTTTAATTTTTTTTCTTTTTCCTACAGATCCATCTGCCTGATGAGGAAGGTCTCAATTCCTGTATTATTTTAAACACTTTCTGCAGCTACACCCTTCTGAAACCATCATTCTGATGCCTAAGAGGTTAATCAACTGTTGACAATGTGTCAACTGCCACTGCTTTCTGAGATTTCTCTATGTGGTTTTTTTTCCCACAAAGGGCTTTTTTCAGGACACAGAGGCCAGGTACAACAATGGAGGTTCTGAAAAATAGAGACATGGTGTCAAGGGAAGAGTAATATAGTATTTAAAAAAATATAGTATTTAAGAAAATTTCATATGAAGTAAAA
>VZTN01033415.1:39524-72921 GCA_013400515.1 Erpornis zantholeuca | reverse complement strand
CGGCGCTGAGGGCGGCGCCGGGGCCTTGCTGTAACCCCGGGCAGGCGCTGCACCGCCCCGGCCGCTCTCGGCCCCTGACTTCCGTCGGCAGCCAGGGATGAAATGTCTTTTCCTCAGGCGTAAATCTCACGTCTTGTTCTTTGGATGACACTTCTGTCCTCCTCCTGCACATCCGTCAACTAGTTTGCCTCACACATTTTGGGCTGAAAGCATGTTTTCCGTTGTTTGTGAAAGCAGCCTGTTCCCAGTGATTCATAGGCTTGTACAATTTTAGAATCATAGAACGGTTTAGGTTGGAAAAGACCTTTAAGATCATCAAGTCCAACCGTTAACACAACACTGCCAAGTCACCACTAATCCATGTCCCCCAGTGCCAGATCTACACCTCCTTCAAATTTTCCTAGGGATGGTGACTCCACCACGTCCCTGGGCAGCCTGTTCCAATTCCGGAAAACAATCGTCATCTCATCAAAGTGGTAACATCAGGAAAGTCAGTCTGTATTTCCTACCTGTCTTCATTAACCTAAAGGTCTAATCAAAACTAAAGATCATCTTCTGCTAACAGGAAATTCACCTATAAATTTAAATAAGGCAGTAGGATTTTTAAAAATTATCAAATTCGTTTATTTAGCAATTTACCCCTCATGTAAATGCAACACCCCACAGTCACACTGCAGCTTTGTAGCTGTACTGTGGATTAGAGGATAGGAATATGAAGGTTTCGTTTAGTTAAGGCTCCTGAGGTTTGTGGAGATAATGAAACACAAAGAAGTAGTTTTATGTAATGCAGAAGTAGTTAAAGATACACTTTAACTCCATAGTATTTGTCCTGGCCTATCTGACTGGATAATTAACAACTCCAGTCAGAGGACAGGGAGGTTTACACAGCTGGCTGGACATCATCACTGTGGCCCAAAGGCCCCTGCACAGAATCACAGACATTAAAGAAGGGCCACTAGTTCTGCTACCTACACACATATATCAAATTGCAGGTCTCTCCAAATAACGACCTTTTTGCTAGTAATATTGATTTTTACTTGAGAGCAGAATTCACAATCAAAGTATTCCATTTCAAACAAGGAAAAAAATCTTGTTTCTGCTGCGTACAGTGTTTTAAAGCCTGTGTTTACATTGTATTACATTGAAATTACTATGTTATTTTGTTAAGCTAAAAACAAGGGAGGAGGGTGTTCAACCCTTTTTCACATTCTAGAGGATAGTTCTGAAGAAATAAATATAAAGTCTGCAATTAATTAAATTGCCAAATACTAGGGCGTGGTGGGTTGACTTTGGCAGGATGCCAGGTGCCCACTAGCTTTTGTTCTCACTTCCCAGACTCAACAGAAGACGGGGAGAAAACATGATAAGAAGCTCATGGATTGAGATAAAGGCAGGGACATCAAAAACAATTACTATCGTGGGCAAAACAGATTCAACTTGGGGAAATTAATCTAACTTTTTTGCCAATTAAACAGAGGATACAGAGACAAAATGACAACTCTAAATCCAGCCTCGTTTTATTTCTCCCTTCTCCCACCTCGACTTCTCTCCAAACCCTTGTACCTCAATGTCCTGAGTTAAGCCATGGTTTGTTTTAATCAGGATGTGTATAGGTCCTGTTTGACAAACCTAGTTAAGCTTTCGGACTGCTTGTTCGAGCAGGTAATTTCCCACTTGGGATGAGCACAAAAGAAGAATTCTTTGTACACCAGTGACTGAAAAGCTCTCAGAGCATGTTTGTTTTTCTGTTGTGAAGAACAGTTTTATTTATGACTCAGGGCTAAATTATTCAGGAAGACAGTAAGCAATGCTGTGCAGCATGTGTTTGCAACACACTGGTCCTAATCTGGTGGTCTGGCACACACAGGGCAAAGCTAGGTGCTGAAGTATGTCATTTGCTGTGCTCTTTGATTTCACACAGTTTTTTTTTCACTCAGATTATGTACCAAGAGCTTTCAGCAGCACAAGCCTGAAATCCTAGCATGAGGCATTGTACATGCCAGAGATAATGTAAAGAATCACATTACAAACAGGAGAATGGAGATGAGAAGAAAAAAGTTCAATCTGATGTGTCTTTCCTGAAGAAATTCACTTCAGTGCTTTAATACATTACAACTTTATTCATTAAATGTGTAAAAAAACACAATATATAATACATAATATATTTCTACATTATGACAAAAATAAGCTTCATAGCATTATTACTACAGTGCATTTGAACAACTCTTGACTTTGTCCATATATACAGTCATGTAAAGTTCTCCAACCTCCACAAATTGATATCCATGGACAAAGCTGTCGAAATGTTGCAGCTCAGAGTCTGAGTGGGACTGATACCCACTCAGAATTTGAACCTATGCATTTCTATTTATTTTCTATTTATTTCCTGTTTTTTCAAATATTTTTTTTATTTTGTTTTTCTGTGGTGCTAAGTAACTAAGTAACTAAGTAGTCACTGGTACAAAACAAGGCTTTATGTTTGTACTAAAGTACCAATAAGCCCTGCCCCCAAGAGCACACAATCTGCAGGGCAGGACATGAACTCACAAATAACAAATTCACTGAAATATATGCAATTCTAAATAATAATAATCTTCATTACTGAAAACACCCTCAAATACAAGAAGAAATGAGAACAGGATCAACTTTACTGATACAGAAATGCCAGAGATGAGGGAGGTCAGAAAGCAGCATGAGAAACCATAAAAAAAGAAACAATATAAATGAAGTAACAGTTTCGCTCAGTGTATATAGAAACATGCCAAAAGGTTTACAAAATCGTGCAGCCAATTAATAAAAATGTAGATCAAAAAGCAGATTTTGCAGAACTGGACTAAGTGACTATGACTACAGGTCATAACCTGTATTCTGTACCACGTTTATTCCATATAACTTTAAAAAAGCATGTTAGTCTTTGTATGGTTTGGCCTCTATGAGTAATTCTTTCAGGATAACTATAAACCAGCCTTGCTCACAGACCAGAAACATTATAAATTAAGGGATGGCATCAATATTATCACCTTCCACATGAACATTCCTGCTATAAAGCACTACATGATATATACTTAGGAATGACCCTGAAATTCAGCTGAACACAGCTGAAGTAAGAGAATATAAAACAAGGTATAATGATAAAAATAATATATTAAAAAAGTAATAAATGGTATGAGAAGATACACAGGGAGTTGTAAATCAGTATCTCAACATTTCTATTTGATTCTCTTTCTCTAAATAAGGTGCTTTATTAAAGGGAGTAAGTGTTTAATCACTGCAGACAAAAAATATAAAATTCTAGTTGTTTTCTCTGTTTGTAGATGTGTCAGTTAATCACTAATCGATAAGTGGGTTTACTCTAAGAGAATTACATTCCAGAATTATCCTAGGGTTGATACTGTTGTGAACAGAAGCTGCAAATACTCATTACTTCTGAAAGTCTGAATTTAAACATTTAGGTTGAAAAAACTTTTCAGTTTTTCATCAGACAAATCCTGGCTTAAATTTTTTATCCAAAAGGAAAAAACATATGATTGTGCCTCTTTTCAAAGAAAAAATATGAGGCTTGTTTTTATATCCATTAAATATCAATTATCCATTGGAATATATGGAAGGGAACTGCCAACCAGTCTGGTAACCAAATAGAATTTTATTAATTCAACATTGATGAATATCATGGAAGCCAGATCTTAACAGATCCTGTGCATCTTATTTTTAGCCCTTGAAACTCCAATTGGGAAATGACCCCAGGAGTTCCCTCTCTCCAGATCGGAGCAATTCTTATTTACGGTTTGTATTTTATTTATTGACAGATTATAGCAATTTATTTTAGACCTTTTTTTTTCAGTCTCAATCAGGGTTTTTTTCACTAGTTTACAGTGAACTAACAAGTTTATAGTGAACTCTTTTTTTCTAGCTTTCAGCATAATTGCTTTGATGACTGCAGGGTAATTTCGGTCTTAGAGTTTTCTCTCAGAATGTGATTTAACTTTCCAGATTATTATTCCAGGACATTATTTAAACAATAAAGATCTTTATAATCCTTTAGTTTTAAAAGTGATTTTAGTAATGGACTTTTTATGACAGGGATAAAATGGGTGACAAAATATTTACATGTTTTATATAGTGATATTTACTCTCAGTTGTCTCTGTACTTTAAATAAAGACGAGGAATTATTTAACACTTACAAAATTATTCAAGTGCATTAGCTACAAGTAAATATGAAGATGAATATTATAAATACTATTTTAGTTACATAATACATCAGTTACCACATCAGTTACTCAGTCATTATCCAAAGTCATTATCTTTGGTAGCATGTTACCAAAAATTAATATATAAAATATGGGATAACATAATTTTTATAAAATATTATTTAATGGGAATTACAAAACGCTTTTTTATTACCAAAATGCTTGTAGGTCCCCATGCCCACATAGGACTTCATTGAGATTAGATATTAGAAGTACAGTATTTCTTTGCCAGATTTCTTTCAGGTAGTCACCAGGAAGTAAGGCCTCACTCACATTTGACCAGAAGAAAAATGAAGCTAAAATGAACTGTGTTTTGGAGGAAAAATACTATAAATTCTGTTATTTTTTTCCCACCAGAACATGTGTAACCATGGCCTTAAGGAGGTATCCAGGAGTTCAGTGCTGAAGAGCTGATGAAAATAAATTTGAGGAGGAGGCAAAATGAAAACTGTTACTGAACTAATTTCAAAATATACGGAAGTAACAATTCTGCTTTTAAGTTTTTATGAAGTGCAAGAGACAAGCTTGATTTGAACTGCGGGAGCTCCTGTCTTGCAGTAACTTGTGTCAATCTGTATATAGTTTAGTCCTGCCATGCAGCAATTGCCAAGTTCTCTACTCCATCCTGTAGTACCTGCTTTGGTTAACTTTGATAGTGGCTTTCAAAACCAGAGTCAGCTTTCAAGCTCTGGTGTTTCAGCCCTCACATAAACAGTTCTACTGACTTTAAGAAGTGCCATATGTAGTGTCCCCAGCTTGGCATGCTGTGAGTAGGACATTTTGTCACCATAGGCAAAGTGATCAAATGACTGCACTCCTTTCTAAAATGCTTTGTTCTCAGGATTAACACCCACTTTCTAAGGGCTGACTGAAAGGCTTTCCAGGTTGTGTCTGCAGCTGTGCAGATGCCTTTAGATCTCAGAAGCTGAACTGCACTCAACCAGGAAACTGATGAAGAAGGCTGTTCTATGCACACTATAAGGAACACAGACTGGGCACAGCTCCACTTGGTTCCTTCTTTTCATTTTTATCTTTACAAAGAAAAGACATAAAGGAAATAACAGAGCCAGGACTGGGATGATCAACTCCAAGTACAAATAAATCAGTGCTCTTGTTTTAAATTTTGAGCTGCAGTGAGGCTTAGAAATGCTTGATAAACAGAAACTGGAATCTCAGAATGAGGGTCGAGTGAAAAAGAATAGGGAGTAGAAGAATGTATAAGTGTTTTTCAGGTGTTTTGGACCAATTCCTGTTGATGCTGCTTCACTGCTTCAGTGGAATGCTACCAAGTCAGAGCAGCACAGCACCTGGTCCTGCTGTTCAGTTAAAAAGACTTGTTTTGTCTGTTACTGGAAAACATGTTTTCTCTGGGCTGAACCACAGAAATTGTTAACAGCTTCCACTATTTAGACACTGCTGCCAGACAATAGAAAGAAAATATATAATCCACATGCAATAAAAAAGGAGTCGTAGACATCAAAGTGGAGTAATCTGCAGTGGAAACTGGCAAGGGTTCTGCAGTCAAACCTTCTTTTAATGAAAAGTCCATGGAATCTTTCTGGCATGCTTGAACCCTGTTCCTTAATAGGATTCATCCCCAAAAATAAGGAATTCTTTCTAAACTTAAAATTGTACTCACCAATTGTTCTTTATTTCTTATTATTTTCTGTGGGGGAAAAAAGAATAATACAGTTTTGAACATCTTGATTTAAATCACAGTTTCTTATAATCAATATATATTATCAGTAGCTCCTGATGACAAATTCAGCTAAGCTGTAGGACTACTTGTTTGAGCAGGTAACTTCTCACTTGTGATGAGCAAAAAAGAGGCATTCTCTTTATACCTGCTGCTGAAAAGGTCTCCAAGTGTGTTGTTCTCTTGTGAAGAACAGCTTTGTTATGACTCAGGGCTAAGCTATTCAGGAAGAGGGAAAGCAGCACTTTGGGGCATGTGCTTGCAACACACTGGTCCTGACCTGGTGGCTTTGGTAAAACCAAAGTTTTAGGGAATAGAGACATAGCAACAAACTGATACACCATCCTTCACAAAAGTGAGACTGTCATTGCAGGAGGGCTGTCCCAGTTGTACCTTGCTGTTTCTAACTTCCAATGTACTCAGTGCAAAGGCTGAGGTCTGCCAGATTGTCTTGTTGCCCTCGGCATATACTGAACTCCTGAACCCTGACAATTCAGAAACAAATAGGATCCTCTTGAGCTTCACTTTCACCCCATAAAAATCCAGATAAGTCCAATCTTTTAGTCTTAGAAGCATTTTACATTTTAGACATTTAGAATTTTGTGGTGCAAAAAAAGTAAAATAATGGTAATTCATAAATCCAGCACATCCATACATTCAGCATGAAGGCCTTTGTGTGAGCTAATGGTCCATTGTGTTAGTGGGGCCAAATTACATCAATTCTGTAGTCCCTGGAAAGTGGTGATGGGTCGAGCATCATAATTAACTGGTTTTATTTTTTTTCAGTTAAAAAGAAAAGGCTAGGCCTGGTGGACTGGAGTAGACTTCAGTGCAAGGCTTGAAAGCACACCTCTGGAATCATAAATTACACTGCTTGGTCTGTCTCTGCATCATGTTATGGCATATTAGGTTTACCTTCCTTTTCTGCTACAACATTTATTGCACATTATGAATAGGCAGGTTTTCAAAATAAACAGGAAGTTTCTATGAATACAAATAAGTAACTGGAAAAGCCAAATACTCCATCAGTAACTTCAGATCCCACCCTCTATCCTCTGACATGAAAACAACAGCAGGAATCTCCTTCCTCTTCTTAGTATAAAATGTCTAAATTTTTCTATTCATCACATGACACTGGAGCCACTTACCAAACCTTAGTTGTTTTGAAAAATGTATTGAGACTGAAGAAAGATGACACGGCAGCATCTTGGGACAAAAGAACTGTGAAATTCAAATGAAAAATGCTGTGATGGATTGAAAGTTACATTTGTCCCCATTTGACCATATACTGCTCTTATGAGGATCAATAAGAGCCATGGATATAGATCCAAGGATAGAATTTGGTTCTCAAATGTAACTTAGTAAAAAAAATTGGATTGGAAACAAAGAAATTCTGTACTTACAAACTAAAGTCATCAGCAACAAAGTGGCAGACAATCCTCCCAGAAAATATCTGAGAACAATGAATTACCCAGAAAGGTTAAGAAATACCTAGAAAAAGCCAAGGGATGCATATGGGGTTAAAAGAGGTAAAGCCTAGGTGGGAGGAGGAAAGGTTCTTGCTGATGAACCCTCTGAACTCTGGTAGGTGACCTGTAATTTGAAACTTTAAATTAGGTAAACTACTGAAGATAATCTCCTGGGATGAAAGACCTCAGCATTCAGACCAAAAGAAAAACCCACCTAGAAAGACATGAATCCATTCTGATTCTTCTCAGCTTGCCAGAACTCCTGTCAAAGCACACTTGGCAAAGTAGCTTGCATATCTTCATACATATTCCTCATTTTTTGTGCATGTCTATATCACTCAGATATTTGCCTGCATCGACTATCATGTGAAAATATATTTTCACAGTAAGATACATGTAACTTTGAAAATGTGACTCTTAATTTAAGTTTTATTCAGCAGTTGAAATTAAGCAAGCACTGATGTCAGAAACAGAAAAGAAATAAAAATTACCTTGTACATACTGAAATGATTAAACACATGATCAGGGCAGACATCTGAGAAACAACATTTTGCACTGTCCTGGATTCTAAAATAAAAATCAGGAAAATAATGGGTTTTAATGAAAGTAAATGTATGACAGGAGGTATTTGCAAAGACTACCTTCAGCCTGTGAGACCAGTCTCTTCAGTTGCTTTTAAAGAGGACTTGCCTGGAGTGATTCAAAGCAGAAACCTAATTTTCATGCTCTGGGTGTCTCTCAGGAGTCTTTTTCCCCCACAGCTACAGAAACACTGTGCCCTCCATGCTCTCAGAAAACAAGCCTTTCTGCATAATTGCCTGTTTCAGTTTTTGCTCCCATGCCCTTTCCTCCATTTTCCTCATCACTCCTCTTTTTTTTTCTGAAAAATGGGCGAGGGAGAGCTGTGAGCAGGGAGTAGTAATCAACTAAATACCAATTTTATAATTTTGTTATTTTTAATCACCCATTTAAAATACATGTTTTATTAAATAAATTCTATTCTGCATAGGGACAGATCCATATTTTTAATGTATTTTCAGGTCACTCTAAAAATTAGGCTTGTCAGAATAAGAACAGAACATACCTGTATTGCTCAAGGTCTCTTCATTTGCATTTATCATAAATGAAGAGCAGGATTTTGAAGCACAAAATGGTTCCTCAAACTGAAGAATTTCATCATCTTTGGTGAGAAATGCTCCATTAGATGCTGGAATTTGCCTTTGTGACACATGGTTATTATATTCAGAAGAAAAGTCTGAATCACCTACAAGAAGTGCACGTATAACCGAGATTGCACAAAAGAAGAGCTTTGAGACTTCATATTAATGAATTTAGGAATTAATTACTGAATCACAGGAGAGGTTCTAAATTGTTATGGGTAGGGAATTGGCAGGTCGAAATGTATGCAGAAGAAAATATGCAGAGTAAAGACAAAACTGCATAGACCATAACAGATGAAGTTATTGAAAGAGCTGGGTGAAAGCAGACAGTGCCAGGTATTAATCACACCAGAATAAACATTCCTGGTGATGACTTTGCATTCAAATTCAGTCAAAAAATGACTTTTTGGCACACAGGTCTTTGCAGACTCATACTCTGGTTTAATGCCAGGAGCTCTATTTACCCCTTAGAATTCTGTAGTTGATCTATCCTTTACCCACACACCTTGGCAGACAACTCCTGCAAAACTTCCATAAAGAGATACCCAATTCCCACTAAACACAGACGGTAGTGTTGTGTCTTAATTACCTGGTACCTGATCAGGGCTTACCAATATCACCGTGACTCGCTTCTAGTTTACTGCATCCATCAGGCCAAGGATCCTCTACATGGGAGAATTCCATCTTGCTGGGAATGGTGGAGCTGAGCCATGAGCTGGAGGCACTGAGATTGAACAAGCTGTCAAGAGAGCGACGGATTTTCTTCCTTCGCCTGAATACACTAGAAAGAAATGTTGCCAAGGAATAGAGCTAATTATTCTTGCTGAGCAGGGACAGAGCTCTAAACCTTGCAAGAACGCCATCAAAGAACCAGGTTCTGGGTGCTGCTCCCAGCCCTATTCTTGACCTTGGGCATGTCACCAGGAATGGCTGCTGCACGCCACAATGTGTCAGAGAATGTATTAACAGCAGTAATGATACTGGTATCATTATCACTGCTGTGATACTGGATACTGTGGTACCAAATGACATCACAGCTACTGGCCTCTGATACTACTGTATCTCATGCTACCCATAAGTTACGCCCTGCTATCTCCTATCTGGGGTAGTCTGAATACATTGAACTTCAAGTTTTTTGAACTACATTTTACATACCTTCGTAAACTGCTGTTCTTTTCAAATGAAGTGATATTTTTTCTTGAGTAAGAATTCTAGACCAGCCCTTTTATATATATATATGTGTATGTGTTTAGACAAAGACATTTATATATACTTTTTTCTTATTCCTTATCAGAGTAACACCCCATTGGCAAAATGAGCTGTAACTCTCCTTTTTCTTTATTGGACATAGCTTCAATTATAGCAACAACTGTGCACTAAAGAGTTTTTGGATAGTAAGACATGACTGAAAATCATGTTATTTCATTCACTGCACCCTCTAAAGCAATTGAGATGTTCCCATTTAGAAGTAATGCTGATCTTATGCCAAGCAAAATGTAGACAGACACAAAGACATCTACAGATACACCTCTAGGTAAGGCCAGAGATGTGAAGGCAATCATCAACAGGGAGTAAAATCTGCACACAGTTCACTTACCGAACTAAATTCTCTTTATATGTAACACTTGTGTGGGATGGTGACAGTGTTACATTGCCCTCTTCATCAGACAGAAAACTGTCTTCTGTCAAAACATAATAACCATTAGAAAGCAGTCGAGGGCTGCGGCGACACATAGGAAGGGAGCCCGTCACAGGATTTGTGGAGCACTCATAGGCAGGATCGTCATCCAAAAAGGGACAAGCACAACTGAAAAGGAGAAATTAAAGCTTCTAATTTAGGGAAGTTCTGGACAGAGCAAACCCATGATTTAATAGTAATGAATTTACATTCCCAGCTGATGGGGGCTGGTGGTGACATAGATTTAAATACGTGGATGGAATGATTTTACTCTGTACTAGGAGATTTCAGCCAGCTGATGTATGCATCACAATTTCCAGAGCTTCAGGTTACAGGAGGGATACATGCCAGGGGAGCATTTACTGAAGCATGGAGCCAGCTTGAGCTCAGAAGTGCTCTGTGTGTTTCCGTGGCAGTGCTCTTGGCCAAAGAGTCCTGCCAGACCTACACCGACCTGGAGCCATCATAGGCATTCCAGTATTTTGCTTCTCTGAGTTCCTCTACATGGCACAAACTGGGTGTCTCTGAGCCAGGCAGGATTTACTTGCTTTTTTATAACCAAACCATATTTAGTGAAGATTTGAGGATACATGACTTTTAACTCTCACAAATCCTAGAATGCCATGCAGCTGGAACAACATAGGATAAAGCCCACACGTGGTAGCTCCATCCAGCACTGAAACACAATTTACTTTGGGATGAAACACAGCACAGAAAAATATTCTCTCTGGTATTTAAAATAGAAGTGAGTAGTGACAGAGGTGAAAAGATCTAAAAGTTGTAGACAATTTTCTTAGTTTGAGTAAAATTGAATTTACAGTTATACCCTTCCCCTCGACACCTATGAGTTCCAAACTGCCATGCAGTGACATCATGGAAAGAAAGGAAGACACCAGATTGATTTTGTGGCTGACCTGTGTTTCAGTAGGAGGTTTAACTACCCCATATGTCACAGAGAGATACTATCATTGCAGTGTAGGGAAAAGCAGATGGAAGAGAGATACTCCAAAACCTTGTAATTACAAAGCCAGTGCTTCAAACCTCCACAGCAGTACTTCTGAGCTTCTATTTAGGGCAGTAATTAAATTAATATCAGCCCTACAATTCTCAGTGGCCCAAAAGGGATTTTTACAAAATCTACAGCAAAACAAAAATAAAATTAAGCAAGTGTAACTGTCCTTAATACCTTGGGAAAATATTTCTTGAGAGGTGTCTATGCTCTCCATTAAATGATGTTGAGCCTGCAAAGATGAAATAAGAAGGAATTGTTATTGTGTTCACTGACAGGTACCTTGTGCATACCAGAAAGATAATAAAAAAGCTAAAAATGAAAAGAAAATTAAGGGAAGAATTAAAGGGGATAAAACATATGAAAGAATAGGGGAAAGACTTAATGTTTATAGGAAACTTATCTCAACCAGGACAACACAGAATCAGAGCCAACAGAAATCAGATACTTCTACTCTGCCCAGATAACCGACTTGAGAGAAATAATTATGGACACAAATACAATAACTGCAGTAATCTTAAGGTGTTTTACCAGAAAACATGTCAAAGCCAGAACCCGAACTGGCACTAGATACAGAGGAGAATGGAAAGGCCACCATGACCATACCATTACATTTTTCAGATGAAAATTGCAGACAGCACAACAAGCACAGGGATTTCTACAATGAAAAATATTTGACATTAATATTGTGGCAGGAGACTAAGGAAATAGGATTTGTCTGGATTACCATGTCTCAAGTGTGCAAAGTGCTGCTAGATGTTCTGCACCTGACAGAATCAATCTTACAAAGTATGAGCAAGGGCTATCCATAGGGAGAATTTATATCTGTTACTAAATGAAAAGATAAAAGATTTGATCTTTCTGTATATTTCCTTGCCTCTCCTGAATCTTTAGAGTTTCAGACTTACAACACTCTTAGTAAATGCCCATCCTTCACCTCTGAGATGAGATAGGGCTAAGAGAATTTTATTTTTTATGTTCAGTTGTGAGATGAGGCAAAGAAAAGACATGAAGGTCAGGGTTTCCAGTTTGGTCATCTTGTTTATCCTCCTTTGGAGCTCAATTGTCAGTCACAGGCTGGGTGTGAAAGCTGACTCAGCCTTGGGACCAAGCAAGGTGACGAAAGAAGAGAAGTAAAACCTTCAGGGTATTTTTTACAAATCAGTCCTATTACCCTGCTCCCATACATACTGTTTCTCCTCCCTTTGAAAAAAAATATCACTTTACCATGAACAAATTATTCTCTAATGCTCACAAAAATAACTTGAGAAGGAGACAACTGCAAGAATTTGGGGGAAGGTACAGAGAGATTAAGAAGCATCAGTCAGAACACCACAGAGCATGTTGTACAAACAGTGTGACCAGTGGACATGCATTAGAGCTATTTTTTCTAATACAACTAGCTCCTGAAATAATTTCTATTATTTTAGGCAAAAACATGATTCTTAAATGTGCAAAAAATCTTACATTCAAAACCAAGAAGTCCATCCAAACTCTAGAAGAAGATACAGGAAGGACTCAACAAGCAGTTTCTAGATCTGGATATAAACTAAAACCAGCAAAATCCTAAATCTTACCAGTCAAAAAAGATCCCCTACACAAGGTATTTATTTTTACTAAAACTCTGACAAATTTATCCAAATTTATTTGCTCCTGGAGCTGATGCAACATGATATTCCATACAATTTGAAAAGGACTATTTCATACACCCTAGGGTAACAGGGAATATAGATTATCTGTAAAAGAGTTTACAAGTTTTACAAGGAAAGAGTTTTACAAGTAAAACAGAAGCATGTTTTATGTCTTGTTTGGAAAATTAGATTTGTAAGATTGTATCAGCAATATATATCAAATTATTATTTATGATGTATTCTTGCTTAGGCAAAAGTATTTGATTCTAAGGCAGATTTGTTTGAAAAGGATATATAGAAGTACATCTCAGGATCAGTTATACCTAGTACAATTCTTTAATACCCTGAGAGTGAAACTTTCCAGCAACTGAAACCCACAGCACAGCTGTATTGCATGCAATTCTTTCAGTTATGATAACATAAAAGTAGCAATGTCTAAAAAAGAATAAGAGTGGCAGCTTTCCTATGGGGTAGTGCTTTCACTAGAAAGTGTTGACACATACTGATCACAGTGGCAGAACAAACCACAGTCCTGTTCCTCATTTGGATTGTCTCATAGCTTTGCAAGGTATGTCTCTGCAGGATGCCTGTTTATCTGCCACCCTCCAGGGAAATAAAATTTAAGATAAAATAGTGTATATACATCTATTTATAAAAGAAAGTGAGCAATATACACATGGAGATAAGTAACTGGGGAGTCGAGGCATTTCCCTCTTTTCAAGAACAGTTAATAAGCAGCTTTAGCTTGGTTTTAAACTATTTTAAGTAACAAAAATATCAAAAGCTTCTGTGAACAGTCATAGAACAGGCAGTACAACAGATTTTTTTGCTGCCCTTGATCATGAAAATTTTTGGCTCATGCATAATGAAGAGAGCTCCTGAAAATAATTCAATCAATGATGGAGAAAACATGGAAACATCATGTTGTAGACAATGCTGCACAGTGTTCTGCTTTCATTTAATATTCAGTCCTATTTCTGGGCTATTAATAGCGTGAGAAGCTATAGTAATGATATAACAAAACAAAGCATCTCAACCACAACTGTACAATGGAGCAGTGGTACTGTATCTGTAACCCACAGAATGAGCCATCAACACAGCACCTCTAAACTATGGCATGAGAAAAAGCCAGCAGCTCTATGAAATCTCACTAAAAGCGAATCTGAGGTGAATGTGGCAATCTTTTATGTCAAGAATCCAAATAAAAATTTAAGGCAACAACCCCCCTTGGATTTCAAAACACACAAAAGTTCATGTTGTAATATAAACAAAAAGTCACTGTCCAAACCAGTCAGTTTTAACTATCTTTCCCTCCAAAAACCAAATTAGTGTTTAAGCCAATGATGCCTTCAGTGTACAATCTAAATATTTACACTAGTACTTACCAAAATAAAGTGCTAACTATTTAAATAGCTGAAACCCAGGAAATCAGTTTTATTCTATTGTACCCACCAAACACAAGTGTCTACAAAGAGTTTTATTTATTCACACATATCAGTCGTTTTTGAAGAGCAGTTTAGTCTTTTCTCTCTGCAGGTAATGGTATCAACATTCACAAAAACGCAAAACTTCCTGAAGAACAGCACAGAAATTAATCCAAAGATTAGCTATTCCTCGGCTGACAAATATATTAAGAGATAAGTAAGTCTAAAATCCTTCAAACCTGGAAAATCCATCACAATTAACACATGCGTGCAAAAAGCTTTCTCCTCATCAGCCCGAGAGCCGGTGGGACGGCTGGTGGAGAGTGTTCCTTGAGCAGCTTCCTGGGAGAGCTCGGCCCTGGCTCTTTACAAAGGCAGGTCTAGCAAGTCCCTGTTTCCTTTTGAAAACAGCCTGTGCAATCAGCGGCACAGAGCCCCAGTGAGGTCACGCTTCCTGTAAAATAGCCTCACATCAGAAGCATTCGTTCTGAAGAGCAAACCCAAGATAAAGATTAGCCCAGTGAACGCTCTTGCCGGCTGTTGTGAAAGAGAAGAAACGCTACAAATAACGTCTCGCTCCAATGATCATACAGAGAACAAAGACAGAACCTTTTCTCATCAGTGACACAGATTTTTGTTTCAGATTTGCTTTTCTACCTCACCCAGAAAACTTTCAAGTTGTCTATCAACAAATCATTCAATTTGTTGAAATACTTGTGAGCCTGACAGGCTTTCATGTAAGAAAATGATCCAGTCACCAAAAAAATAATAACAATCCATTTTGCAAAAGCACTATTGTACAGAAGATACATTTGGTGAGAGTTCACAGCTAAGTTTCACAGCCAAAAAACATTATTGTAAATATATACCATGCAATGTTAATATAAATTCCATTGAAAGGAGAAAGGAATAAAGCCATTTGTAACCATATTCGTTGTTGCATGCTATATATGTTTCATACTACGTAGGTACCAATTCATCATACCTTGAAATATAAAAAATAAAGTCAAATCCACATGAGAGATATTGAGACTGAATAAGATGTCCTGGCAGTCAAAAGCATTTGGCTGTAGAACTACTACACACAAAAGTAATATAAATCAGCTGCTTGACACTGAAGAATTGTACAGCCTTAGGGGGTAAAACTTCATCTCCAAATAGATAAAATGATCTAGTAGTTTTCTCTCCTGATGTTTGTATGTATCACTGACAAAAAAATAAAGCATAAATCTAGTAAAATATGATTGATTTGATTTGATGGTAGTTTGTGGGGTTTTTCCCCTCAGAGAAGGAAAAATACTTCCACTGATAAAAGGAATGTAAAAACCTCACCTCCCAGAAAAGGAAACAAAAATAGGAATTAGGCAATTAGGATGTTGCAAAAGACCTTATGTTTCTGAATTAAACTAAAATGAACATTTTATGATCCTTTTGCTCAAACATGAAAATAGGAACACAGTCCATCTTCACATCAGTTCTTTTAATTTAGTGGAATTATGTCAATGAGGAAATTTAGTCCAACACTATTTCCATGGATGCATGGGCTTCATCACAGCAGCATTTCCCCGGCCACCCTGCCTCTCTACAGGCAATGAATATAAATTCCCAATGATCTTTAAAACTAGGTCACCTACAGAAGAATTTCTGTACACACACGAATTTACTCCTTGGGCATATTTTTGGGTTTTCTTCTTATTCTTCTCAACAGAAAGCAGTTAATTCCAAGTTTGAACTGCTTTTTTGAAGGACATTGGCATTTCATGTTTGTCTATATAATTAAAATATATTGTGTCTATGTCATATTCAGGGTTGGAGGTGTTTTCTGTTTTAATCATTGCTATTTGTATCTGAAACTCACCATTCCACAAGCTTTTGATTTATAAACTTCGTGCATTGGTGAACCTTTTATGGGTGAGTGCTAGACTATAGTTAATACATAAGGGTTTATATACAGCTTTTTTTTTCTCCACCCTGTTGCTCCTCAAATTTCCCACTCCACCAGAAGCCTCATCTCAACAATAAAAACCTCCAACCAGGTTTCAAATTTTACAAAATGAGTACACCAACAAGTTTACTTGAAGTAGTTTTATGCCGCTGGCACACATTACCATTCAACCCACAAAAGGAAGGAAGTTAGAATTACTATACTAAATACCACCCATCTTTTTACACTTTTCCCAGGCTCACCCTGCTTTTGATGCAACAGATTGTGCAGGGTCTGACAGTCCAAGAGAGGAGGGGCTGGGGCAGTTTCATGCCTGGGGTCCCATCAGCACTGAGCCTGAGCAGGTACACTAGGGAGTGACGTGTATAGGGTGCATTTAAAACCACTTATATACAGACACACACAGCTGGCACCACAGGCAACAGGGACAAACAGAGAGAGCACTCACACAGCACCGATGCCCTCATCCTTCTCACCTCTCTGGCTGAACAGTGCAGAGGTCCACTCGTGAGAACGCACAGACACACATCTGTACACATCCCTGCAGCAGCTGGGCTCTGTCTGCCCAACAGCTGCCCCTAGGTCCCAGTCCCACCAGTTATATGCACTGGGAGATTTGAGCCCTCTTCCACAGCATGACAGCCCAGTTGGTGATGCGGACCATCACACACACACGTACAGCTGGTTGGGATTCCCCAGGTCCTCAGCAGCCCACTGAGAGTCACCGGTGTTCCACACCCCAGGCAGCAGCTCCTCCCAACCCCAAAGGTGCTCTGGTGCTGACTTGTCTGGGTGGGTTTCATGCCTGGCCACAAGGGCTGAGACTCCTCTGGGAGAGCCCTGGGAAAGGCCCAGCAGACAAAGTGTTCCTTCCTCTTAAATCCTTAATTCAGGTTCCCTTTTGCCTTTGTGCCCCCTGGCTCCTCTGGCTGATCAGAAAGGCCTTTGATGGGCTGATGGCTCCTGGAATGCGAACAGCTAGCTGCAGGGAATTCTTTGGGCTCCCCATCACACTGTTGTCCCTCTGAGCTCCTCTGTGAGTGTGCAGGTGAGCTTTTAGCACAGATTACACCATAACTTTGCCATCTCAACAGCCCACCGCAACTCAGTGCAATGCACTGCATTGCTAAATACAGGGCAGGGAGGGTATTTTCCTGGTAGAGTGAATTGAGTGGCCATGGTGGGGGGAGTAGAGTGCTTATTGATTGAATGTAATTGAGAGTAATGAGATGCTTCTGTAACTCTCTTTGAACCTCCTGGAAACCTGACAGCCTTTAATTGTCCACCAGCTTCAGTGACCATCAAATCAGGCAATTCTTCTTATATCACAGATCTGTGACAATACTGTTTATATAGTACTCAAAAGTAAAAAAATATTCTGAAATATCTGAAAATTGAAAAATTAAAAGTAAATCCAGCGGGGGAAGGGCTGGTCATGAGAATCTCTGAGGAGCCCCACTGGGTCAAAGTGAAGGTCTGTCTATGAAACTTTCCTTGCCTGCGGTCTTGCTGCTGGGGGAACTAAACCCATTTTAATTCACCTTTGTGAATGATAACGTTTGAAGCTAAGGGCATTCCTTTTTGCAGCAGAAACACTTAGCAATATTTGAGGGAGCCTGGAAACTAAAAAAAAGTTATTCAAATTATTCAATTTCTTGTTTGCATGGTGAAGTATAATGAATAGACCTGTAAAATTTGGAATTAGCTCTGAGCTTGCTGTTACACCCATACTGCTTTGACCTGAAGAGCTTACCTGCAATAATGCTACGTCAACTACTTCTGTATTATACTACAGACACAGTGCAGATAGACAAAAAGTGTTTTTAAAGGATTAAAATCAAGTAAGCCTGTGATGTACAATGGTATTTCTCTGTACAAAGCCATGACCAGTCTGTGTTGTATCTCCTTTCTTCTTGATTATAAGGTACCATGGAGAAATATCCTTGGTATCTAAACCTGATGTAGTCATGGGGGAAATGCCACATCATGCTATAAAAGCAGCGTAAAAGTAGACATGGGAAAAATATGAGAAGTGCTTCCATTAGAAACTTTAACTCTCACACCCTGCATCTGAAAATGCTGTTTTAAAAACTCTTTTGAGAAAGAAAACAAAAGGAAGAGGTTCAAATCCATCATCCAAAGCAGAATTTAGTCAAGGCTTCTAATAGAACTTAGGTGAGTCCTCATTTGAGTTCTTCATAAATTTCCCCACAAAAAGATCTGACTGTTACTGAGATAGAAGATAGTAACACTAAAAAAAGCAACAGACACACAAATCTATACTAAAAGCTGTCTGACTCAATTTTTTAAAGGATGGCAAAAGTTCATGAATCAGCACACTGCAGCGTCTGCAGTGACAAGAAGCAGCCAGGACAGAGTCAGCTGTTGGCCAGTTGTGCTCCAGCAGCATCTTATTTGCAGAATAGGAATACTAATGCATAGATCACTGGTCTGATCAGAGAATGAGTGGGAACAGGTTTGAGGTGACGTGTGAATAGTGTACACCTATGGTTCCTAAGCTCACAGGTCATCACACTTGCAGCACAAATCTACATGACACATTTTAGTACACACAGACTGAAAGGGAAAGGACAGGGACTAAAGCAGGTAGGACAGTGTGGGGACACTGCTGACTCTCAGCTCTAAAGGGTGTAAAAAGACATGTCCAAACCCATCACTATGTCACCAACCCAGGAATAACCCATAAGACCTGGAGAAGACTCGATTGCCCATATTCCTTGTCTCCCATGTCACTGTAGCTCACGCTGGCTACATAGCTAATACATAGCTAAGGTAGCTACATAGCAGCACCTTGGTGGTTGAAAGCTGTTGGGGTTTCAGAAGCTCCCCATTCTTTCTTTTTTCTCTCCCCTCTTAAAGGAATTTTTTCCCATGTTTGGTTGCTAGGGAACAAATAGCTGGGTACTTAAGAGAAACAAAGGGACATGGCCACAGGGAAGGGTCTGGCCCTCTTTTTGCCTGGAGCTTTTCTCATTGAGCAAAAACTAAAACTGGGCGGGATTTGACCTGGCAAAAGGGAGCAAGATACAGCCTGGCTGTAGTTTCACTGGCATCTGGAGGAGAGAGAGGCTCCTCTGCCCCGCCGCTCCTCTGCTATTCCTGCCTGTCCTCTGCTGCTCCTGCTGCCTTTGCTGCTTCTGCCATTTCTGCCGCAGCCATCACTCCTGCTTCGGTTTCAGCTTTTCCTGCCGCTTTCTGCTACACTGTAGCTCCGTCGCCCTGCCTGCTGAGACCTCCTGAGACCCCGCTGCAGCTCCGGAGTTGGATACATCTCATCTACAGCCCGGGATTTGGATCCATCGCTCCTGCTCCAGCCTCCTGTCCCCGAGAGTCCTTCCCCGCTGCCCCAGGGGTTTGTGAGTTTACTGCCTCCGCCATTTCCTGTGAGGGCCGAGCTCGCTCCGGAGCGCCCCCTGCAGCCGCGGGGGAACATCGCTGCCTGACAGCCCAGAGAGGCTGCACTGGGGCCTGCTCTGTTTGGTATCACCACCAGGGTTACTGCTGTTTGTTTGCCTTGCTTTATATACATATATATATATATACTTAGTAAAGAACTGTTATTCCTACCCCTCATATCTGTGCCTGAAAGCCCTTGATTTCAAAATTATAACAATTTGGAGGGAAGGGGGTTACATCTTCCATTCCAAGGGAGGCTCCTGCCTTCCTTAGCAGACAGACACCTGTCTTTCAAACTAAGACAAAAGCTGAACAGACCATGTAGATACCCACAGCTTTAGGGACCTTCTTGGTGCTCTAGACACATAAAATCTCATCTTTGGTTGGGAGTTTTCTTGTGATATTTTGAGTCCCAAAATGAAAATTAATGTTCCTCTGGAGGTGGTCATGCACTGGTGCCCACTGTACCTGAGAACCTGTGTGGCTTCTATGACAGCCCTGATGTGATCCACGTGGAACAGAGGGTCTTGTAACGATGTACAGTGAAGGCTTTTGGCCAACATATGATTGTAAAGGATCATAGCATGCTTTATTTATACTGAAAATCTATAGTTGAGAGGTGTTGGTACTACTGGTTCGTGAGACAACAGTACTGGCAAAATATGGATTATACTGATGTCACAGTCATTTCTATAATAAATCTATCTGAGTAAGGCATAAATGAAGACAAATACCAACTGAAGTGATGCTCTAATATAATGTTCTTTAAAATGTCTGTCTTTACATAGCCCCGTTACTAGTTGTCTTTCTGTTTGTAAATATCTCTGTTTGTCACTGTAGTCTGACATTGACAGAGTCCCTCTCTGCCTGTATACCAGTATTTATTATTATACCTGAATTTTTGAGGCCTGTATTGAGAGTCTACAGGTCTTTCTAGAACTGTTTGCAATTCTTCCAGCACTGCCCATGCCTAACTCGCATTTCCAGCTCGATTCAAAGTGATCTCCTGCACTAATTCAATGGCTAGGAAGAGGCAGAGGCAGCCTCAGTATCCAGTGGAAGACCATGACACACTAGAGGCAGAGTGGTTTTACGGCCTGGATGCCATCCAGCATTGCATAAAGATCAAGGATTTGATTGTGGCCTACAAGGCAATTAAGGACAGAGAGCCGAACTCTGATAGCTTTCCAGGAATCTGCCCATGTGACGCCAGCACAGACCCAATGGCCAAGTACCAAGAAACAAGTGACTCCTACCGTGAACCCGTGAATGAAGGCATTTTATAGGCAGGGTTGGGCACAAAGGGCTAATCTCAAAATCAACAACCATCCTTCAGCCCCTGAGGACACCCCAGTTAACATGGGACAACAGAGGATACAGGAAAATATCACACTAGTTTTACAAAGTGATTGGTATTGCCTGCTGGCAGATGTGATGTGTACTCTTTCATTCTCACTTCTGGACTCCACCAGGTTGGACACGCAAGTTCTGGAATTCTGTTTTCCTTCAACACAACTTGCAAATTCTGTCCACCCAGAAGTCAGCTCTCAGAAATGCAGACCTTTAAAAACTTCCCCCTTTGTTGGATATAGATATGTTTGTGAGCCAAGTACTCTGTTGATCCACCATAAAGTGTATGCTGCATTTTAATTTCATATGGAAATAATCTAGGAAATCAGTGCATACCGCAGGTATTATTACTACAGCTTTTGTTCAGCACTGATCTCACCAAGGCTTTAAATTAAAATTCAGTAAAATATTTACTGATGTGTTCCAAGGTACAGAATCTTCTCTAAAACCAAAACACAATCCAAGACACATGGCTGCAATATGAAAGGCAGAAGTAACTGACACATTGCACAGGACTCTTTTCTGAGGCAAAAGCACAATTACCTCTCAAGAGGTCTAACATTCATTGCAAAATAATATTCATAGCATGGTGAATGTTCCATGTGCCCCCAAGAAATATCAAATGATACACAGAAAGTGGTATAGTGAGGCTAAACCACTAACATGGTAACATGACACAGCAAAGCTGCCTGCATCCAAAGCAGGGAGCTGTTCCTTTCCAGCCATGCAGAGCATCAGGATGTACCACTCTGGTGAGCAGCAACTTCTGCTTCAAGGATTTCCTTTAACCTCATCAAATGTCAGCGCTTTCTCTTTCTTTGTGTGGATTTGGGACACTTTCACTAATGTTGGAACTACCTGTTAAAAAGAAATTTCATTACCCACCAAGATTTACCAGGTCTCACTCCTTAGCATTCTCACCTTACTGTACCTCACCCTTAAATACTGCCAGTAGGGAAACTTACTTCTGCTTCACAGCTTCATGTCACCTCTCCAGCATGCAGTGAAACACAGCACCTGTGAGCAAAGAGCCAGTTCTCTGAGAGAAACCACTGACAGAATTAAAGGCACTCTGCAAAGACCCAGTGAGCAATTCAGTCCAGCTTCAGTATCTTTCAAAACTAGAAAAAGATGGGGTTGATGTCCCAAATCCACAGGGTTACTGTTTTGTTTGGTGTCCATGGCAATGGGTGTTAGTGACTTTCTTTTCTCATACAAGGCCAGATGCTTCAAAACTCATCCACTCTAGGGTATTTCCCAGCATCTGGAAAATTAAGGGCTTTAAAAGGGAAAGGGAAGTGTTTGGTGAGATAATGAAAATATTCACAGGAGGAGGGAGGAATTTCTGGAGGGGAGGGAGTTTCTGGGATGAAAGAAGAAGAAGGGCAGAGAAACTGAAGAGGGGGCCATAGCAGCTTGATGTCAGATATGGAGCCCAAATAGACCAAGGAAGTGGCAGGAAAAGGACAGATGGTGACAGAGCAGAGCCAGGTCACAACCAAGCTGCCTATGCAGATGGATGGAGCCGGGCAGAGGTGCTGCTGCACGTTTGCTAGACTGAGGCTGTACAGACACTGTTTGAATACAAGCACAAGCAGTAATTTTAAATATGCCTCTCTACTATAATAAGGGTAAAAACAACAATGAAGTTTTATTCTGTTTTCTGTTGACTATCACCTCACAATTGCAATATCTGACATCTAAAGTAGTTCTTTTATGGACTAACCCAATCGCCCACAAGAAAAAACAAATGGCAAAATAAACAAGCGGATGGCTGGGTTTTTCACCATAGTATCTTTCTTTTCCCAGGTGTTTGATCATTCTCCCAGACCTCTCCTGAACCCTTCCAGTTTTTGGATGGGTTTTCTGAAGAGTTATTTTAATAACAACGTACTGGTGCCAAGTGCAGCGACAATGTCACCTCTCTACTCCTACTCTGTGTTTCCATGTGCATGTGCTTTGCAAAGACTGCATTAGTCTTTTCAGCATCAACAGCACATCGTGAGCTCATGCTCAGCTGATTATGAAATCCTCTCTTCCCCCCTCCAAGTCTCAGTGAGTCACTGACTGGCAATATAAAATCTCCTATCCAGTTTGGTTTCCAATTTATGGCCTGTATATTCATGACAAAGCTGAAGACATGCTTCGTGACAAGATTAAACACCAAATTTTGTCAGGAGCAGAAATAGTGAAATTTCTTTTCCGGCATCTCTGCCTTGTCATGCTCTGGTGTTTGAAGGAAAAAACCATGGAGTCTTTCCATCATGGAGAGGTCGACTCAGCCACTCTCTCCTGCCCAGCTGAGCATTTTAACAGAAAAGGTTGGGATAATGTGATGAGATGTCTCTCTCTGTGTGTCAAGTTTAAAGTAAGACAGAAGTTTTAGGAGTAAGTGAAGAAAGGGAATATGGAATGCAGACAGACAATGCAGCCTTCTAGGCCCTGTTTTCCTAGGAGACAAGACTAAATATCACATATGTTTTTGTGCTAAAAGAATAAAAAAAGGTCTTAGTCAAAATGGCTCCTTGCTGGCTTTATGGTGGAATGGGGTAGCTGAAACAGGGTCCTGGGCCATGGGCAGAGGTGGGGAGGGACTGGGATAGGCAAGCCAGGGCCAGGAGGGGCTGTGGGTGCCTGTGGCTACAGCAGGGCAGGGATGGGTGTACATGAAATGGCAGCAAAGAAACAGGGGCACTGGCTGGGGCTCCTTGTTTTCCTAAAGTTTTGATAATAGTGCAGGGAAATGCTGCCCTGTACTGCTGGACCTCAAGTGGACTTCTGCAGTTCTGAAGGCAGTGTGGTAGGAGTCACACATGGCACTCTGCATCTGGTATCCCTTCCTCTAAGCCTTTAATTTGGTTCCCACCTGCCATTTGCCCCTGTGCTCCTCTGAGCTTGTGGAAACGGGCCTTTGATGGGCTGATTGCTCCTGGGAACTGCCAGGACAGGGAATATGGGCTTGTTCTCCTGTGTTCTTTTGTGTGTGCAGATGCACTTTTAGTCCATATTAATACCTGGGGCTTGATGTTCCTCTGCCATCTCCTGTCAGCTCTGCCTCCCTCTCCTGACAGCCTCAGCAATGAGGTAATGCTCAAGGTGCCACACACTGCTCTGAGCCCATCTCACACCATGGCACAACTGAGCCTCCACCAGTAAAGAATGTGATTTAGTGACCCCTATGTATCCAGCCCCATCCTCACTGCCTCTTTTATCTTCCCCCATTCCCTCTCCTTGGACAGAAGCACCTCCACTTTTCTAACTACCCTGATACGGTACATTCATCGCCACTCAAAGAAAGCCCATTCCTTACACAACAACCTTCACTGTCCTGCAACAAACCTCTAAACCAAAGCTTGCATCAAAACTACACTCAGGGTAGTAGGAGCTGAAGAATTCAGATGAATGCAATGGAAAAAAAAAACTTCTTATTTCCTTTCCTTTTTTCTTTGTTTTATTTTGTTTCCTTTATTTTCTTCAAGCTTCCTTCTTCCTTCAGTCTCTTCTGTTTGCCACCACCTTCCAGAAAATGGTAACAAGGGAAAATCTAGGGAGGAAAAAAAATATCACAGCAAATACTCTAAAATATCCTACTGAACAGTCTGTCTATAAAGACTCCTTAAGTGGGAGGCAGCCTCCTGGGGACTAAATGAAGCAGATGGGTTGACCTTGAACAGCAGCCAAACACCCACACAGCCACTTGCTCACTCCCTCGGCAGTGGCATAGAGAAGAGAATGGGGAGAACAAAAGTGGGAATCATAGAATCGTTAAAGTTGGAAAAGAACTCTAAGATAATTGAGTTCAACCATTAAACCAGCACCACTCTGTTCACCACTAACCCATGCTCCCCACTGTCACATCCACAGGTATTTTTGAACGCTCTGAGGAACAGAGATTCCACCACTTCCCTTTGCAGTCTGTTCCAATGCCTGACCACCCCTTCTGTGAAGAATTTTTTCTTAATATCCAATTTAAAACTCCCCTGCCACACCTTGAGGCCTTTTCCAAGTCCTATCACTTGTTGCCTGGGAGAAGAGACCAACTCCCACCTGGCTTTCAGGGAGTTGTAGAGATTGATAAGGCCCTCCCTGAGCCTTCTTTTCAGCATTCAAGGGCTCAGAATTTCCTCATCTGAGCCCAGTGTGATCAGTGCTACCCCTTAGGCCATGTAGCTTCAGTTGAATTATGTGTAGAGGTGCCCCTTCCTATGAACATCTAGTACATCTCAGACCCTTGATACCCTCAGCTCCAGAACCCCAGAGGTCAACCTTGGGTCCTTCCAGGAGGCTCCTGGTCAGAGGCTCCAGGTGAACAGAGTTTCTCACAGCTGGTACTCTCTGGACAGGCCCAAGGGCTACCAAACAACTGTCCTGTCTGTCCTGCTGCTATTAAGTGACCTTGTCTGGAAACCAGCTGCCCACCAAAGGCAGTCTGTCACTGCCCTTTCAACTGGACAGGGGAGAGAAAAAGACTCCCAGGGCAAGAGGAGAGGTCACTCCTAAGATCACTCCTCTCATCAGTTGCCATCAGAGACAAAACACTCATGTGCTCAGGCTTGGCCAGTGGTGGATCCATCTTAGACCCCATTGGTATTGCCATTATTAGACATGGGGGAAGCTTCTGGCAGCTTCTCACATAAGCTCCCCACTACCAAAATCTTGCCACACAAACTCAAAACACTTTTAAAAGTTCTTAAAGGTCACTTATTGGAAAGGACTCACAAGCTGACTGTTACACAGAATATGCACTTTCAGAAATACGTTATGCCTAGGAAAGCCTTTTTATTAGTTGGTGGAAACTTGACATTTATTTTACTCATCACATCCACAGGGATGTGATGATGCTGATCTTGCCATTACAAGTTTGGGAACATCTGTCCTGGAGATGAAGAGAAGGAAAGTCTCCATGAGATAGTTCCCCAAGCACTGGGATGGCAGCAATGCAGGGGCCAAATGGCAGACTTGGCTCATGGTCATTGCCTTTATCATAGCTCTCTCAGGCAGAACAGAATACAGTGATAAGCAGCACAGCAAACAGCAACAGACCTGTCACCACAACACTGGGTATCACAGGGACAGCAGTGGGCTGGTCACACCAGCTACCAAGCACCCACCCAGTTGCTCACTCACCCTGCTCTCAGCAGCATGGGGGGAGGCTGGGATGAATAAAAGCAAGAATAAAAGCAAGAAGATATGTGGGTCAGATGAAACGGGTTCCATGAGTAAAAAACAGAGGCAAAGACAGGCCACTGTGAGGCTGCTGCCTGGCCTGGGCTGTCCTGTGGCCATGAGCCACAGGCTGTGGCACCTCCATGTGCCAGTGACTGCCCTAAATCTTTTTCTCCCTCTCACAGAATCAGAGTCACAGAATTGGTCAAGTTGGAAGGGACATCAGGGGGTCACCTGGCCCAACCTCCCTGTTTAAGCACGGTCATTCTAGAACACACTGCAGAGGACTGTGTCCACTTGAATTAGCGGAGAGACTCCACACCCTCTTTAGGCATGCTGTTTCAGTGCAGGGTCACTGCACACTAAAGTTCTTGTATTCAGGTGAAACTTCCTGCGCATCAATTTCTGCCCTGTTACTTGGTACCAACGAGCAAAGCCTGATCCATCCTCTTGACACCCTTCCTTCAGATAATCCTGGACGAGTTCCCCTCTCAGCCGCCTCTTGGGCTGAACAGCCCCAGCTCCCTCAGCCTTTCCTAGTAAGACAAATGCTCCAGTCCCTTAATTAACCACCCTTTTGCCCTCCGCTCCCCCCGTTTCTGTGGCGGAGGCTGGCAGGGTATGCCGGCGGCGGGGAAAGGATGACACTGTGTCAGTGTCCCCAGCGCAGAGTCCCGGCCCCGGCGCCGCCGCTCTTTGTCTCGCTCCCCCCCGCCCCTCGCAGTCACGTGCCGGGGGCGGGGCGCGTCGCGCGGCGGTGACGCGTGCNCGGCTCTCCCGCTCCGAGCCCGGCTGGGCTGGACCCTTTGTGTCTCCGCACTCCCGGCGCTTCCGGGGGAGCTCCGCTGCAGAATGGGGGGCCGGGTGTCGCTCCCCCCGCGGTGCGGAGCAGGGAGGCTCCGGCCCCGCGTCCCGGCACTCCTTGCTCGGCAAGTGGGCTTGCGGTGGTACAGGGAGCACCGCAGAAAGTCACGGTGGTAGCGACAGTAGTTGCACAGAGAAGTGATTTTTTATTTATTTATTTTTTGTTAGTGACTGAGCTACAAAATAAAATTAAAAGCCAGTTGTGACTGAAACTCAGTGCTATGAGTGCGACTCCAGAGTGCATAGAAAGATTCAATATGGGGTTTTGTTTATTTCTGTTTATGCTAATTTCATCTTACTTGTCCATCAGGCCATGTTTATCTGTTCTTGGTAAGGTAAGTTTTTCTTGGTTTGCCTTTTCCACACCCAAACAGATCACACATGTTGACTATAAATAAATCAAAATTTTGCTCTAAAAGGATGCAAAGGAATTGCAGTTTAGTACAGTTCCAGAGATAAGCACTTCAGTTTTTTTCTTATTATTATTTAAGATCGACAACAGATCTTTTTCGAAGGGAAAAAGTCTGAATAAGAGTACGTATGAATGTTTTTTTGATGCCTTTTTTGGGCTTTGGCTGTATTTCTGTACACTTAGCAGTTAATGCAAAGTCAGGATCAAAATTTTGCATCTTTTCACTCTCTGGAATGTATTTGCTGTCAGTGACATATTTTAAGCGACATAATGAGTTTTAATGCAACTTTTTTCCTTACTTCAAAGGTGGTGAAAAAGACAATATCAAGATGAGTAAAAAGCCTCCAAATCGTCCTGGAATCACATTTGAGATTGGTGCTCGTTTGGAGGCACTGGACTATTTACAAAAATGGTACGGAAGACATTGTCTAATATTTGCTGAGAGCATAATTATTTTGTGTAGTTTGTGTGCTTTAATAACATACTATAAAAATTAGTGCACCTATTAATTGACAATTTCCACATGTGAACTTTATGAATTTCCAGCTAAGTCTGCTAAAACTGTTAGCTTTTAGGAAAATATTCTCTCTTCAGAAATCGACCTGAACTTTTCTATGGCTTTTTATTTATTTGCTCTTAGTGGCTTGTGCAGCTGAAATAAGCAAAGAACCTTTCTGGAGTAGTGTGGAATTCAGTGTCATGGCCGAGGTGATTGGCGTGTCAATGTGCAAACTTCATGGTCAAAGACTTCTGTTTTCATTTGAATGCATGCAAGGGGAGTTGTTTTGTATTCAGTTGTCACACTTGACAGGTTCACAAAACTGATTCTAAAAAAACCCCACATCCTGAATTGGAGTTCATGGCATAGGCAGGTATAGCTGGGTTTGTATCAAACAGCTGGAGGAATGAAGTGCTTAAAATTGTGACTCTGCAGCCACCCAGGCGTATGGTGAGTTCAAAGAGTATAAAATGGAAATCGTGGGCACAAAGGACCATGCTGCCTAGCCTGTGTATTATGAAAGGAACTGTTCTGATGAAATAAATTGTTAGCAAAAATTTTATTAAAGCAAGTAGGCTAATTTGTGTGCTGGCCATGCTAGTTTGTTTGATAAATCCCTGGTTTTGTTAAAATAGGTGACAGAGGTAGTTGATGCTTTTACTCAGAAGTTTTTTCCTATCTGCTCTCTGATTTATAAGGTCTCAGAAATGTAGAGGTGTGTGCTTGCTTTTCTGTTGCATTCCTGGAGAGCTCAGCATGTTCCTGTAAATATCTGATCGTGTAAACTCCAAGTGATGTGAGAGAGAAGTCTGTGTATTATTGACATACTGATATGTCTGTTCCAGTAGTTATATGTTCTGTATAAAAAGTTGGGTCAAACTTATTATTTGAAGAACTCTGATTTTAATTATAGGAAAAGTGTTTGTTTTAATAAATGTACTCTAAAGGATTTGGTTTACAGAACCATTCTAGCCTGTTGCTATAGAGTTAGTTTTCAGCATGCTGATTCTATAACTGAATGTCAGGGTAAGGAAAACATCCAAATAGTGCAGTAAGACTTTTTGTAGCATCTTCTGTGACTAGAGATAGTTGTTAAAGTAAACAGGTAACAAAAAATCAATATGTAAGAATAGCTTCAGCTGAATTGTATCAAAAAAATGTCACTGAATGTCCAGTGTATAGTTTGTGTCAGGCCTGCCCAGCCTTTTCACAGGGAAGCGTTGCATGTCAGTGGTGGAGTTCTTGTCTAGGTTTGGGTTGTCAGGCATGAGCCATGTCACAAGCTCTGCAGCTGATTTGCTTGGGTGTTCTCAGGAAGAATAGAATTTATCCTGAACTTTCCAGGAATTGATTCATCATCTGTATCACCACGTAGACCTAGGTCAAGTTTAAATGCATGTAAACTTTTGTGGTGCCATAAACAGAAGACAGTTAATATGAAAATTTAGCAGTTGCAGCAACAAAAGAAATAGTTCATTTGAAATGAGAGTCCTAATTACACAAAACCAAATAGCTTCTGACAGAAATTCTACTGTTGTACTATTATTAGGGTGTCAAGGGTTATAATGATGGTCTGTGGGATTTTTTTTTTAGCTGGCTTTCTATTACATAAGAGGGTGGTGGATGTTTCTAAATTCTTTCTATATATAATCTGCATGCATTCCCCTCATTTGCATGCAGAAATACATACTTCAAAGAAAATAAACTTGCTGAACTTACATGAAATCTCTTTATTATTCTTTAACAAAAGCCAAATTGAAGAGCATTGGTATTGCTTAGCTCAGTCTTTCTACAAGTGACAAATTGAGAACACTTGCTGACAAATAGCCTTTGATAGAGTTTTAATTTTTTTTCTCCATTTTTCTGAAAGCATGCTGTCATCTAATGATCATGACTAGTTAAAATGTTAATCGAGAAAGGCGTCTAGAGGATGTAAGTAAAAATACAGTAAAGTATGTTTTTGTTTTCTGAGGTACTTCTGCAGGTGTTAAATTTTCAACTGTGTATTAGTTGCTGAAATTCCTCTCATGGCATCTGGTATTTCATTTCTGTTCTGTAAAGTTTTGAGATGTCATTGGTGTACCTTGACTATTGCTTAAAAGCCATGTACTTTTAAATGAAGTTTTCGCGGACAGTGTTTGGATCACTGGTCATTATTTGTCATGTACCATGACAGAGTAGAAGAAAGCCTGGTCAAACTGGTCAGCAAGGACAGACTCTCAGTGAGTGTGGCTTTTTTTGCTTTATTGTGGGGGTAACTGCAATTGCTGCTTTATCAAGTGCAGCAGTTATGCTGTTGCAGGGGATCCTCTTGCATAAAGAATTTGTACCACTTGTTCCATTTAAATTCACTAAAGCAAACTATGAATTGCAGCTCTAATCAAAACTGATATGATCATCTGTCAGCAGATAATATATGAGATGGGATTGAAAATTATAAAATAGAAAATTATTAAGTATATGAGATTATCAGGGACTGGAGTGTATGACCTACAAAGAGAGAGTGAGGAAGTGACTTGTTTAGCTTGGAGAAGGCTTCAGAAATCCCACTATCAGCCTTCCAATATCTACAGGGTTGCCATCAACAAGACTTAGCCAAACCCTACAGGTAGTTAGAGGACTAGACAACAGGGACAAACTGAAATGAGAAATTCAGACTAGGTTCAAGGAGAATCTTTTTCCTCTTGGGACAGTCAAGCAGTGGATCAGGTTGGCTGAAGAGTTTATGGAGTCTCCAGCATGGGAGGTTTTCAAGACTGGGATGGATAAAACCATGGAAAACCTGGCCTGTTGCCATGGCTGACCCTGCTTTGAGTGGGAGGTTGGACTAGAGGCTTTCTGAGGTTGCTTTCAGTTTACATTCCCCTGTGATCTCATACAAAAGCTGATACATGTGTATACACCCCCTTCTGCCTCTCACTGACACAGCAAATGAAAAAGCAGTAAAGCTGCACATACCTGCCAAGTGCATGTCTGGGTGTAAGACATTTCTTAAGCTGTCAGCTCACACAAGTAGGACACTGTCCTTGCAAAGCTGATGTATTTAAAGATGCATCTCTTCCTTTTCTTAATGCTTTTGTGTGGTTTTTTTGGCTTTAGCTCTCTACTGGTTGTTCTGTAAGCAGCAGAGACTGATTTGAAAAAAACCCAGTTGTTTTTTTGAGACCACAGTCTTTATTAATTTGCTTGACCTAAACCCTTAAGTTAGGGTTTAATGAAGTACAGATACATGACCCTTGTTTCTGGAATGAAAACAGCTCTCTAAAACAGGTTAGTTGTCAGAACAACAGTACTTGCTCTTGGTATATTTGATTATCTGGATGGATTTCCCCCCCCACCCCCCAGTATGGAGGAAGCCTTTTCCCTGTAAGATTTTGAGAAATCTTCCTTAGTACAGTCCTTACTTTGGATTTCAGTTGACTGGGTTGCCTGACAGGTGTTTGAAAGGGAGGTGAAGACTCTGCTTTATATTTAATACAATATATGTATAATAAATGTGGGGACTTAGAAATAGGTGTTTGGAGATTTTGCAGACACCAGAACACTACTTGTGAGAAGTCAGAACGGAGGGTATTTGGTTTTATTTCCTCTATGAGGTAGAAGGAAGCACTTTTTATACTACTGTTGCAAAGGCAAGAAGTATGTGCCTGTAGATTTTGTAGGTGCAAACTTGGGCAAATATACTAATGTTTTTGCACTCTTTTTTACACTTTGAAATGCCTATTGTCCCATTTCACAGGGCAATTCACAACTTCTTGTCACCTTTGAAGGGTTAAAAAGATGATGTAAAAATGAAAAATGCTGTCTGTGTGGCTGTTAATGTGTGTTGAGTGCATTGGAAAGAACACTTACTTTTTGGTGTGTTGTTTTGTTTTTTTTTTTACACTGTCAAGAAGTGAAGTGGGAAGTTTTCAATTGTTTTTTATTGTATAAATGTTAGAACACTCTTGTTGCCTGACCAGGGCTTCATAGTATAAGTTTTGTGAGCCGTATCAAATTCTAAGGCCTTCCAAAAATACTGCAAAGTTCTAATGGGTTGGAATCACCAAGATTGGAACCTGAGAATGGAGAGCATGCAATGTGTAAACTGGCAGATGACATTCGCTAACAACAGTTCTCTTGTTCTGTCTTTAAAAAACAAGAACAAAGCACCTGAAATTTGAATGTAACTTCAATTTTGATTATTAGATACTCTTTTCAGCACCCTATTGAAAAAGCAAACCCAAAATTTGCAGGATATTGTTTCTTCCCGTAAAAGGAACACGTCGATTATTGAATTTCAATGTGCTGGTCTTTTTGAGTCTTTTTTTTTTTTTTTTGTGAAAATTAAATACTTTTCCCTCCGATTTTTAGAGTGTGTTTTTCTGGTTTGTGCTGATGAAATGTTGGCAGATCTGTTTGTATATTAGTTTCATTGTGATGACTTATTGTGTTGTACTTGCTGGGGGAATTAACCTGACTGGAAAGTTGGTTTGGCCTTAGATATTATTACGCTTTGGTACTGCAAAGAATGATACTTATATACCCCTTTGTGGTATTTCTTCAAATGCCTACTTGTAACTTTGCAATGGAAGGAACATCTACATAAAATTTCTGATGTGTATGAGATGTAATTGTCTTCATATTAAGCTTTTTAATTTAGGAAATCGATCCTTTTCAGTAAAAGTACAAAAATGCCAGAAAGATCTTTCTGTGCAGGGGATGATTTGCAAGAGTAAATATTGCAATACCTACGTTCTGCTCTTTTCCACTGTGGGGTCAATATTGTGAAATATTACTGTTTGTACATATTTGTGGCACATTGTGTGGCTAAATTTAGTGGGTATTGAGGGTAATAGCTTGTTGCTAAATACAGAGTTGTGTTTGGGTTGCCTAATAACAAATTGCATATGGCTTGGGCAGTTCCTTCTCTGAGGACGTATCATAGACTTTTAGAAAGACTCTGACAGCTGAAATTGTATTTAGCAAAGAGAAATGAACCGATAAAAACCTTGAGCTTTATTTCTTATCTAAAGTGATCTCTAATGAGAGATTAGATATTTTATTAGATATGATACTTTGCATATATTCATTTATTAACTGATGGTAACATTTTCTCTTTTGATTTTGTGTCTGTATTAATGTCTTGATTCTTGGCTGGTTGAATAATCATTATAATTATCTTAATTTTAAAATATTTGTCTCTAAACTGTGCTCTGTATTTTACTTTCCCCTCTTAAGTAGTTTTCTCTTTGCAGGACAGTACTCTATTTTCCCAGTTTATCCCTTCTTTTGTCTTCTCTCACAGTGCTTGGAATGGTGACTTGGTTGCTGCTGATCAGAGAAAGCTCCTGGCCATAACAAGGGAACTGCTATAGGGATGTGCCATAATGGGAACAGAGATGTGTAGGAAAAGGAGAATTCTCTTTTAGCTGGTTGGCCCTGAATTT
>VZTN01033415.1:239-36837 GCA_013400515.1 Erpornis zantholeuca | reverse complement strand
TTTTTTTCCCCCTATAGCAGAACTTTGAGCATTCAGGCAAGATTGTTCAGTTGCTGTTGAAGAAGAGATGCTGAATAGAAGTTGAGAGAGTCTGTGAAGTAGAGGACATGATTTAGTTACTAGACCTATCGTTACTTGTGAAAGGAAAACATTGAAAACTCTTACATGCTTTCAGTGGAAGTGCCGTTGCATTTATCTTGCATGGTAACTGTGTTTTCATAGTTAATGAGAAATTACTCCACTGAAACTGTTTGAAGCAAAACCCATGAAATTACTCTTTATTTGCTCTTACTTTGCTTCAGAATACGCCTAACTTTGCAGACTTCAAATATTTTATAATTACTATTGTAGCCATCCATACTGTGACCAGGGCAGATGAATAATTGAATTGTCTTGAAAGCATCTCCACATCCTGGCCTCCAGGGTAAAGGTAGCTGTATAGTAGGGTTGATCCTCTATTCAAGGGACACTGGAACTTAGTGCAGACACCACTGTGTTATTTAAAAGATGTTTCCTGAAGGAGATTAAACTGAAATCTGTAGTCACACTAACCCGGCTTCTTGCTACAGTCTTACAGTAATGCTGTTGAACCACTGTGTTTCAAGGAATTTCAAGGAATATTGTCAGTATGACAGTAAGTTAGGAAGCTAGAGTGTTTCATTTTACTTCATAAAAAGCAGAACTTGGGTAATGTGGTTGTGACTGAAAAGAAATAAGTCTTTTGTGACAGTGCAAAGAGCTCCCTGATTCTGTCCTGTGTGTTTTCTAGGGAGCAATGTTGTGTCTAATCTGGAGTTACTACTCTTAGGCCACAGGCAATTTCAGCTTTAAAAAAAACCAGTAAATCCATTACTTCACAACCATTATGTTGTCCAGATTTGTTTGGTGGCAGTCGAGCTCATCTGTTATTTCTAATTTTTCTCAGTAGTTGAGAGTTATGGTGCCACTTAGGCTTCTTTGGGGTTGAATGTAGGCTGCTTCATGAAATCTCGAGAAGGAATAAGGGGGACAAATTTACACTTCCTGTGATGGATTTAGAATTTTTAAGTTGTCTGGGTGCAAGAACACCTCCAACTGTGCTTTCTGTAATGCTAATTGATACTAGTTGTAGCATTTAATCCTGCAAAAGTAGAAATAAGCGTGAAGGTCTGTAGCTTTCAAAGGCAAAGATATAATTTTTCTTGCAACATTTTGCATATAATGCTATAAAAAAATGTTTGTTTTTCTAAGTGTTCTTGTGTTATTTCAGAATAAAAACATGAACGAAGATTTGGTTTGAAAATCAGTTATCTGAGTGAGCTTTGTCTAAGCCTCAAACTCCCATGAATGTTTTTGTTCTTTTACATTATTTATTTTATATGAAAATATTTACTAAAATTTATATAAAGCATACAAAAATGCCAAGACTGTAAACTGATTTCAAAAATAGTAGAGTTGTCAGATGAAAGACTCCATGCTTCATTTAAATCTGTAACTTGTTTTTTGTCTGTTTCCAAATTAAAAAATACATTTCCAGAGATGAGTGTAATAGTTCTGTTACATCAACAAAACTTCTAGTGCATTAACAAATTTAAGAAACGTTAAGATCTTTGTGGAAGGTGTGTGCTAAGCTTGCAGAATTTGAATTACTTGGAGAGAGAGAGAGATTAGTTAATTCTTTGATTTTAGCTTAGTGTGACTTGAAGGAGGAGACTGCAAATGCTATAACATAAACTATTTTTGAGTTACAGCCGAAGTGTGTTTTAATAAGACTCAGCTGTAAGGGTGGAAAGGCAAAATTTTTAAAGAGTGCAAAATATTTGTGTGTCTCAGTGCAACGAGTCTTGAGGTTCAGTTGTGGTTCAGATAAGCACAAATTAATTGAAATTGTGCAGATCTGTGACCATTGTAGTACAGAGAAGGAAAAGGATATTGAGACTGCCCTTGTGAGAGCACATATGAAGTATTTGGATAACTTACCTTTTCTGTTTCGTGTTTTTTGTTTTATCTTTGATGTAATCAGGCGCGCGAGAGGGAGCAGATAGCGCCGGAGCTGAGATTAGTGACGGAAATCGAACCAAAAGAAGTGAGTTTTAAGGAGGGATTTGAAGGAGAGGGAGGGGACTTGGCACACAGGAAGAGGAAGCTGAGGAAAAAGCATGGATTTGCGAATGGGCCAGAGGAAAAAAGAAGATGTGACAGGAGACAATGTGAGCCAAGATGTAGGTGGGGCAGACTGTAGAACTGAAAGGTGAGGGTAAGGAATCCAGGCTTGATGTGGAATCAGCCAGTCAATAGATTCATGTTTTATGTATGTGTATGTATGAATGTGTGGGACTTGGAAGTTATGATGTGACAGAAGAGGAAAACCAGCTGAATCTTTAGTACTGTGGAGAAGCAAAAAGGTGGTGGTTGTAGGTAGGTGAAGGGAGAGCAATATATGTGTGAATTCTGCTATTGACGCAAGGGTTGGATTTTAGAAATTATTCTGGTTTTGCCTTCCCACTGTTGCAGGATTAAGGTTACACAAATGAATATTTTAAAATACAAGTTTTTTAGCCAATTGATGTGTAAGGCTGTTGGGTAATTTCTATGGATGTATTTCTTGCTCTATGCAATTTCCTGTGTTTTGATTTAGTGAATCTAATAAGCATAATGACAGTTTTCCTCAGTAGTCATAAAGTAATGTTTTGTTTTCTAACTGCTGTGGGCCATTACTATTCTCCTGTCAATTTTCTCAGCTTACTTGAAAGATGAATTTTAGTAAGAATGAAAAAGAAGGCAATGCACATTTTTTATTTATCTTATATTTCTTTAAAAGGTACATATGTAAATGAGAAGCTCACTGAATTGAGATACTGTGGGAAGTGGGAAATCAGGCTGGATGATGCAGAGTAACTGGAGCAGAGTTACACAGCCACTTCCAAAAGAGAGACAATGTCCAGAAATTAAAGAAAAGTAGGGAGAACTTCTCTTAGGAGGATTTGGCTTTTACTTTATTGTTCATATTTGGGCCCTTGGCTTTGTATGATCTGGGAAAATGTCCTACTATTAAAATTTGTAGCCAGTTTCTGTGATATCTATGATACTTAGTATCCTGCTATCATGGTTGATAGAATAGATATACAATTAGCCTGAGACACATTTCAGAATTTACTGTGCTTTAGGATCCTACTATTATTATCTAATTGTTTTATTAATTTTTTGGTAAAAATTCTGAAAAATACACAAATGTATCTTTTTCAAGGAGGAGTTCTTGTGCTCTTCAAAAGAAATGTAGTCACCCTAGCATCTTAGAAGCTAAATAATTCTTACATGTCAGCAGCTGTGCTGCTGAGCAGTCACTGAGCAGGAATTCAAGGTTAAAAAGCAGGAATTACCTGTGTCACTTTAGTGCCTGTATGTTTACTCCAGAGACAGAATAAAAATGGACCCACAGAGTTTCTGAACAATTCAGAATCATGAAATTGTTTAGGTTGGAAGGAATCTTTTGATACAATCTTGTCCACCCCAGCTGCTCAAGGTTATCTTCACTGAGTTTAAATTTACATGTTAATTAAGAAAAAAGTATAACTGTCACCATAATGAATTTGTGTCTTCTGTGGCTTCTGAATGTTTAATCTTTGTTTGTTTCATTGTTATGTGTCCTGCTACTGTAAGCTCTGTGTTGTATGAACAGTATCCCAACAGTGAAATAAAATACAAAGAAAACCACAAACCCCCCCTTCCATGTTGCCCCAGCTGCCCTTAGACCAGGATACTTGGTTCAGCATGGTTCTTTGAAGCTTGATATCATCTGGAAGCTTTTCATTCCAGGGTGCTTAGCTTGACTGAAAACTAGAATGCTCTTTAGAAGCTATTTTGATGCAGGCTGCACTACTTCCCCTTTCCACTTTGATCATTAGATCCAGTCTCCAGCCATGTTACTGATCCTCTTCATCCCTTGACCAGGCTACAGTGTAAGACTTCTACTCTCAGGTCTCCTAATTCCTCACCACCACAAATAGCTCTATCTTTTTTTTGTCCTGCTGGATGGGCAAGGCTCTGGATGGACTGGAGCTAATAGGTGTGCTCGTTTTGGCTGGCCAAAAGAGAGGTATGTGTGCTTTTGATTGACTATGCAGCTGGCAGTTAGACACGCTCGTTTGTGCTGCCATGTCACCTGCCATGTCACCAAAAGGCCTCAGTAGTTGCCTGTTCTGCGAGCATTGCCAAAGTGCTTCCAAACTTTGCTGCTGACTAGTGTGAGTGTCTGCATCTTTGCACTGACAGTGTGGACATGGAACACTTTATCTTAGAGGAATCCAATCTCATTGTTTCTAAGTGCATATCTTGGTGCAAAGAAGAAGCATAACTTGCGTAAAGGAGTGATTAAAAGTATTGAGCTATGGAAAAGGAAAAGCATAATGCAAGAAGAATTAATACTCCATATTTGTGTTATGATTTCCTCATACATCAAAGAAGGCAAAGAAACCCTCAGCAGAACAGCAACTTGAAAGACTTGTAATATGTAATGAGTAGGGAAAAAGTTGCATTGGAACAAGATTCATAAAAACAAGCTACTTTAAGTATTTCATGTGATGACATAACAAGGAGATATTCCAGAATAAAATAGTTGGTATGCTGTTGGGCGGAAAAAAAGGTACTCTTTGTAAAGCACTCATGAGTAACTAGACAAAAATAGGGTTTTTTTTTTTTGTGTGGTAGTACTTGTAATTCAGAGCACTCAGATGCTTAATTCTGACTGGTTGATCTACTGGTTGATTTCTACTGCCTTCTATACTGCACATAACTTCTCTGTGGAAGAATTCTGTACCTTGATGTTATAGAAAATTAAAAAAAATACTTCAGTCAAAAGGATCAAGTTACACTTTTTGCAGTGAGATCAATCCCTGGCATTCAGGAGACGTAAGGCCGGAATTTCATCGTTCTAAACTAGTGGAAAGAGCTTGGCTCAGCCTTGCAAGTTCTCTCTGTTGACTTGTAGGGGGACTTGACTTGGTCTAAATGCCAGAAAGTAGATTAGAGGTATCGTTCATCCCTTGAATGGTTCTGTATGGTCAAAATAAGTAATTATGCAAAATGACAATTACCTTAAATATAGATTGTGAAACTCAGTCATATTATAGAGTACTTTATTGAAGTTAGTGAGTGAAACCTGTAATATGTAATACAAAAAGAGTAAAAGAGAGTAATAGAGCCTGTAGTTGTTCTAGAAACAAAGGTTTCTAGAAAACAAACAGATATGAGTTAGAAACAAATGAGATAGGAGTTATCCATGGTTTATCAATTTAGTTCAGGAGAAATTCCATGCAGCTGGACAATGCTCTGAGGTGATTTTAGCTTTGCCTAATAGTTTAACAACTATGTAATTGTGTGTTTCAGACCCAGAAGGGCAAGAAAAATGTCAGTCTTCTAGGATTGGGAGCTCCCAGGTTTCTAAAGCAATGACAAAAAATTAATTTAACAGGGAATGTGTACAGCCAGAATTCTATATCCAGTGGTTTTTTTTGAAAGATTTTTTTCTTTTTATCCATGTGACATACTGATAATACTTCAAGTTTATCTGGGCAGTTTGGGAAACTCAATTTTACCACTCTTTGGGTAGTAACCATAAAAACAAATTGCATTTCATTTGAACATTTCTAGATAAAGTTTGGTGGGTTTATGAGTTTTTTCTGTGTGAGTCTGAGGCACTTTATAATACTTACTTACCATTTTTTCCATTTTGGAGGATTGGATAGCTTTGGTCAAAGCTGCTGCTGCAGCAGCAGCCAAGAACAAAGCAGGAAGTAAACCTAGAACCAGTGCAAACAGCAATAAAGATAAAGAGGACAGAAAATGGCTAAAAGTCCCTTCAAAAAAGGAGGAAACCTCAACCTCTACAATCATGCAGGAAGTCCAAAAAAAGGAAGAGGAGCCTACATCTAGTGACACATTTGGTAAAAGCACATGCTATAAATACAAAATTGTTTTTTCTGTTACATTGAACTCCTGTCGCTAATTTTGCAATTAAGTAATAACCAATATTTCTGGAGGAAAATGTCTCATTTGCTATTATGATAACTTTGTGATACATAATGATAATTGCTTCAGGAACTATTTTTATCAGATAAATCTAGTTCAGTCAGAATTTATTCCATGTGCTAAACTTCTGACTAGCTTAATCAAGAGCAGGACATAGTTTTTTAATGATTTCATTGTAGAGTTTGGTTCATATTACTGCATCTTCATTCTTACCTATGAGATAATCCCTGATTCTAGGAAAAAAAAGCAATTCCAGTATGCATGATATATCCATATTCAGGGGTGCTTGAAGCTATCTTTAAGTTTATAAGATTTGTTCATTTTACATCTTTAATGCTTATTTCTCATAACATTGAGTAAAAATTATAAATTTTGAGGTAATATGCTTTTTTGTTTCAGTATGTAATTCTAGAACTTCAGAATGTATCATTTTCCTTTTTTATAGACATTTAAAGTTTCTTTACTGCACTATTCCACTAGCAGTTCTGAAATATTTAAGTATTTTAGGTGTTATGCATTTATAAAATGTGATTTAATGAGGTTTTTCTTGTGTTTAGAAGTAGGTTTTCCTGTAGTGGATGTTCCAAAGATGGCCTTTGTGCAAGCAGAGAGCACGTTATCACACAAGAGGAAAAGTAATCTAGGCAACTCATTTCAGGCAAAGAGAGCTCGTCTAAACAAGATCACTGGTAAAAGACTTTTTTTGTCGTTGACTCTGTTCCTTTTTCATGTAGTGAAATATTCATGCTTGTAAAGAAGGTGCTAAAGTAGATTGCATGGAAGCACATTCATGAGGCAGATGGTCACTGCAGTCTGTACTTGTTTGGAATTTTAAAGGAATCCATAAATGGTGAAACCTACCTGGTTCATAAATTGGTTGCAGACTGTACTTGGTCTTTTTAGTTTTTTAGGATGGTAGCCATCCTGAATGGATGAATTTCTTGAGCATGTTTTACCTCCAGCTATACAGTTTTCTACATTATTGGGTGAATTTGGGGTTTATACAACTTCTTAAGAATGTCATGAATTGCATACTACCACTAAATTAAAGCTATGGTTAGCTGTGGAGAAACAGAAAATACTTTGCCCCAAAGTGAAATGGTTGCTAAAAAGAGTTTGTCATTTAGAAATATTCAGTGCTACAAATTGAAGCTATAAAGATCTGATTTTTTTTTTCAGTGTCTAGGCATTCATTCCCTACCTTTATTGCTCAAAGCTATTAATGGAAAACAGGGATGTTACTATAGAATACATTCTATACTACAGGAAATTGAATAATTTGTCTTATCTTTAAAAGCCGAAAAATGCATTTATTCCAAAATTTTAATAGAAATTTAGTTACCTGTGAAAACATTATTTCACTTTGTATTCTTCTTAATAAGAAAATTGTGTTGCTGGCATTGATCCTGTCAGTATTTAGGATAAAGTTACATATTTATACCTGTGCTGGGAAAGTATCAGATGCATTTCAAAAGCTGGGCTGAAAAAAGTTCTGAAGTCCTTCCTTTAACAGAGGATCCCTTGGACACACTGTAAGATAGAAATTCATTCCATTCATTATTCTAGTAAATAATATTTCGTGTGAAGGCTGGTAGACTTTTCTATGCTACAAATGAGAGGCTTTTTTTTGGTGGGGTTTTTTTTGGAAGTTGATAAAAAGTCTTACTTGTTTCTGTAAAACAAAACCAACCTAATTTCTAAACTGAATAGTGAGGGGTTTTTTCATACTTATTTTGGCTTACCCAGCAGTTCATTGTTCTGCAGTGGAGGATGTTTAGTTAGTTTTCTTATGAGAGTGGTTCTGTTTCAGCCTCTCAGTCACTAGAAAATAAAATTATATGAATCATGGAATGGTTTGGGTTGGAAGAGACCTTAAAGTTTGCCTACTTCCAATCTCTCTGCCATGGGCAGGGACAGCTTCCACTAGACCTTGTTGCTCAAAGCCCCATCCAACCTGGCCTTGAACACCTCCAGGGATGGGGCATCCACAGCTTCTCTGTGCAACCTGTGCCTCACCACCCTCACAGTAAAGAATTCCTTCCTCATATCTAATTTAAACCTACTGTCTTCAAGTTTGAATCCATTCCATTTTGTCCTATCATGACATGCCCCTGTAAAATGTTCTTTTGCATCTCTTTTGTAGACCCCCTTTAGGCATTTGACTATATGGTCTCCCTGGAGCCTTCTATTCTCTGGGCTGAACAATCCTAATTCTCTCAGTCTTTACTCACAGGAGCAGTGCTCCAGCCCTCTGACCATCTCTGGGTCCCTCCTCTGGACTCACTCCAGCAGGTCCATGCCCTTCCTGTGATGGGACTCCAGAGCTGGACACAGCACTGCAGGTGGGGTCTGAGCAGAGCAGAGGGGCAGGATCACCTCCCTCATCCTACTGCCCAAAGTGCTTTTGATGCAGCCCAGGAGAGTGTTGGCAGCTCATGTCTGGCTCTTCATCCACTGTCCAGCTTTTCATCCAAGAAAGAATGAAAAGAATCTGTTCTTTTCATACAAAGGAAGCAGTCTTTAGAAAAACCCATCTTCTGCCTCCAAGATTGTCATTCCTGGAAGGCTCCTTCTTTGGTTCCAAGTTTTGTTAATGGATGTCAAATTTATCAGCCCCATTTCTACTCTCCCTTACTACATACGTCCTTAGTTAAGTTCCAGTTTAATTGCTGCCATGAGCAGTAGTAGTATAAGAGGTAGAGACTAGTGATGTATATTTACAGAGCTCTGTTAATTTCTTTCCAATAGCAGTTAATAACAGAAGATAGCAAAACCAGCTGAAAAACATTTACCTTTAGAAATCATATTTGCCTGTGCTTATTGCCTCAGGAGCTTTATGAGAATCATGGCAGTGAGAAAGGTTTGTACAGACTGAACTGAATAATCAGAAACCATAATTTTGCAGCCATTGACTGTGTTACCATTTGAAAAACAGTGTGTCTGTCTCCATGAAGGCATACTTGGCTAGCAGATGTTACCTTTCAGTGAAAGTGTATTAATCCTTTAACTGCAAGAAGAAAATTTTCATGCCTGGTAGATACTTCATGTATCTTCTGTCAAATTAACACACTTCTGCAGCTTATACCATAGTAACTTTTTTTTACTGTGCATTTTGCAAATGTGACTGCTAAGGATCAAACTTTTTCTTGCCACATGTTTATTTCTTGAAATACTTGTATATACAATATATTGTATATCCTTATACACTTGCATTGTGTCATTTTTGTTTCCAGCACAAGCTTTTAGATTTGAAGGAAGGTTGGGAATCATGCTGGTGTACCTATGGCTACAAAAGAATCAATGCATTGTTAGGAAAACATTCACCAGGTTCTTAGGACTGTATTGGAGAAGTAGTGTAAAGCCTGTAGTTGCAGGAGGCTGTCTGAAGGGAACTGTTTCCTGGATTTCAGTTCAGCATTCGATGCAGAAGGGTCTCCTTGTCTGCTGCAAGGCCCTCAGCTTGCATCAGGTGTTCTTTGCTCACCATTCAACAGAATAAAGTTGCTTCCTTTGCTTCTTCTTTTGCTACCAGCACTGGTAGAAATTACATTTCCCAAAGGTGAAGAATATCTCCTGCTAAGCACATATTAACATCTTCTTCCAATCAGTTTTTGCCTCGGTTGGAATGTTTGCTTCCACATCTTCTACTGCTGTGTTGGTACCTAAAACCAGATAATATCTGCAGTGAGCTTACAGAAAACATTCCTGGTTCACTGGGCCATTCCATTCTTTTGCTTTGTTAGGTGCTCTTACAGACAGAGGATGGTGAGCCTGTTAGTCCTGGTTTGTATAGCTTCTGAAGTTGCTTTGTCCTACAGGCATGGTGCCTGGTTAGAAAAATATTTAATGGGGTAGAGAAAATGGAAATTATAAGGATTATGTATTGACAGATCTGAATCTAGATTCATTTAATGGCTTGAATTTCTGAGCACTGATCATCTAACCAGAACTAAAAATCAGAGAATCACAGAATGGTCTGGGTTGGAAGGGACCTTAAAGGTAATCTAATTCCAACATTATCCACTATACCAGCTTTCTCAGGCCTTGAACTCTCCCAGGGATGGGGCACTCTTCTCTGGGCAACCTGTGGCTTATAGAACCACAAAAGCTTCCTCATAAACAGTAGTGCTTTTTTTGTATTTAAAACTCAACTTCACTTGACTTTGAAAATAATTTTATGCTTTTTGATATAAATGCATAATTTCCAAGATAAAGAACACTGTGATTTTTGCAACTTGGTCGAAATAGGATAATATGAGTTTTAAATATTTATTTAGGTTCATAAAACCTAAATCTTTTATGTAGTCAAATGCAGAATTAAAATCTTACCTGATAATATTATTTGTTTTTGTCTAATAGTAGTAAGTTTCTGCTTTTCAATTAACCTAAACTGAAGTATAACTTAATCTAACATAAATAGTAAATGAAAGATACCTTTCATGTGAAAAACACACCTGGTGTTTATTGTTGAATGCTGAAATTTTTTTTTGTTTTGTTTTAATGTCCTGAACAGTTCTGAGCTCAGACTTCACTAATTTATAATTCCTTGGGCATTGTGCACCTTAAATTAATTTTGGGCCTATCTAATTTTTCCTGGAATGCAATAGGAATTTTCTCTGAATTTGTCAAGTTATTTTTGAGGGCTTCAGCACTTCAACCCTAATCTTGACATTCCCAGAGGTTATAATGGTAGTTTTTATTCAGATTTATGTTTTTCAGTTTTTTTCAGTTCTGTTTTTTCTTAATGGCACAGAACTTCTTCTGCCTCTGCATTGTTAGGCAATTAAAGTTTTTGTGTGAGGTACAGCTGAAGCTATTGCCATATGCTTTGCTGGCAGAAAGCTTTCTTGTTTTTCTATTGCCTTGTCTTTTACAGACTTTTTGTAGTAGCAATATTATGCATAAGTTTGTGAATGAAGTTACACATTCTAATATATTATTTGCTCCCAATATGGTCTTATTGAGGTAATTTGGGAACTCCACTGCTGAGAATATTTGTTTGGAAATTAAATTCCTTGTTATATTACATCTAAGAAAGGTTTGCATGCGTTAGAGTTAAGAAGTAGTAATACAAATTCAGATGTGAATTTCTCAGACTGGAAAGGGGAGAGAGAGAAAAGTTTTGTAAATAATTCTGATTTCAAAATTTAATTATCATAGGTTTGGTTTTAATGCTCAAGTGGTTGGGCTTTGGAAGGATGGTGAGGCTTTATTTTAGAATTGATAATTTTATTTTCATCTTATCCATGGAAATGCCAAAGAAATGCTTCCCATGTAAGGATGCCATTATTGGGATGTCCTTTAACTTCTTGTTTCTTCTAATTTAAAATATTCAGCTTTGTGTGGAGCCATTTCAGAATGATTTGTGTTGTAGATGTTTGCAGTTTATATTTCCTGTCTCAATATTTTGCTTCTTTCTCTACAAATTCTTGTTGCAAGGTGCTTCTAACTAAAAATATCTGCAACTTTTCTCCTAAGGTTTATTGGCATCCAAAGCTGTTGTTGCAGATGGTGCTGAAAAAAAGGAAGGCAACAAAGAAACAGCTCCAGTCCTGGAGCAGGTATGAAATGGTAGAGTTTGATTCTTTTGCAAAGTTCCCACTGGAGTGTGCCATGGAGATGTAGTACCTACAACATTAAAATTTTCCCCTTCAAATATAACAGGGAACTGAAAATTTATCTTATGTTTACATTTCTGGCAGAGCCAGAAGCATGGAATTTAATTGTCTCTAAACACAGTGTTGACTTGAATTTCAATAATGAGCTTTTGTGTTAGAAAACTAACAGAAAACATAATAAAATAAAGTCTCCGTGCAACAAATGTGAGGAGACCAGTGTCCCAAGGTCCAGTTTTATAGCTGGAACTACGACTGGCTTAGAAACAGGCCCTTACACAAATTTAATTTGTGTTTGAAACAGGGTTTTTGACATCACATAGAACTTCTTTTAAAAGAAGTTTCTTTTATATTGTAAGAATTTGGTGTTGTAGGCTTGTATGTGTTTTATGAACTGCTCAATGAGCCATACATTTTGCAAGGGTGTGTATTTTAATAAATACAAAAAAGAAACTTTTAAATAATGTTAAGGGTCTGATTTTTAAACCTGCATATTGGCAGGATCTGGAGGCTGCTGTTTTGTCTTTGGCTTATTGCACCGTGTTCAGGTGTTGCTTGACTCCGAGTTGTGCATTATCTTGCATTTAAAAAGGGCTGAATGCCTGAGCATGGTAAAGCAAGCTAAGGATGAACAGTAGTCTTGATTCAGGACATCTTTGTTTTCCAATTATTTAAATCAGAGCCTTAATGTAGTTTTAATACAGCTTTTTTGTATGCATTTTCATTCTTCTTTTACAGCAGCATTTGAACAAAGTAGCCTTGCTGTCTGCAATTCTTTAATGAGCACTTCTGTTCTTTAGCCCCGGCACACTCTATGAACAGTCCCTACCCCAAACCTGATTTGGTATTTTGGTTGTACTGGTTATTTAGAGCTGATATATAATTGCATTGCTCTGGTTTTTCCATTGATGCTGCATTGGATGAGAGTCAGTGGAACCTGATTTTCTGTTTCTGATGCTGTCACTGTCAGGGCCAGTGGAGCCACTGCGGTGCCGATGCATTGACCGATATTTTGCATAAAGGTTTACAGTGTATTGACATGACATTCCATTTCTCAAATTTTTGCATATTAAAGATGCTATGATTTTCTTGCTACTGTGTGTGATATTTTCAATGTGCAAAAAACTGTGAAATGGCTTACAGCATGTTGTTTTTGGGAGAATCATTACAATGTAAATCTTGCCATGCAGGATCCCATTGCAGTGAATGGGACTTTGTGGTTTACATAGACTGTGTATGCAACAGTATAAACGGCAGTGCATATTTACTATAACCTTTTTGTTATTTCTTAGACTTAGTAACTCGGCTGTTCCTGTTTTATTGATCAGATATAAAAAACAAGATGTCTCTGTCGTTGTTTACATGCTAATGGTCTGAAAAACCTCATTTCTTGGAAATACAACTTAAGCTCCTTTAAAGAGGCATCTAAAATCCCAATTTGTCCTATTCCTTTGCTTCTCACTAAAACCAGAAACCTCACAAACATTTAAATGTTTGACTGTGGGGAGGAAATTTTTTGAGCTTCAAGCTTTTTTTCACTAACTTCCTGCCTGAACTCAAATTAAAATGGCCGAGTTATAAACCTCCCCAAAAGGTTTTCCAATAGCAAAGCTGACATTCCTTAGAGGCTTTGTCTGCTACTGCTATAAAATTGAATGGCTAAAATATTTTGTAGGTTTTTTTAATAATGTAATACAGAATATGGTAGAAGTATTCAGGCCAATAGCCGAAAACTGACTCTGTTGATGAAAGTTTTTGTTTATATTTATACATTTTTAGTTTACAGTTGTCTTAAACCCAAAACCTCAGACGATTAGTTGCAGATACAGTAGTTTATTTAATTGTATTAGGGTATGTCATGTTATATTTCCTTTTGACCAAGACCTGAGTAGATGGATAACATTAATTCATTAAGATTTTTAATGTTCATTTGTCCTGTTAAGAGGTTAAGCACCTTATCAAAATCTTAATTTAATTTTTTTAATCTTGTTTAAATAACTTTGTAATTTGAAAGTAATGGATGCTGTAGTATGTCTTTCACATCTGTGAAGATGAACAATAAAATTGTTTATTTACAAGTTACGACTCTAATTAATTTCTGGTAATACCTCTCATAACCAGCATAGGTATACTCTACAGTTCATGGAATATTTTATTTAAATGAATAAACTGTACTTAGTACGTGTGTAATGGAGTTACTCAAGGTAGAACTGATGTCTGCTGAATGGGATGTTTTGCACCGGATCTTTACAGGATGCTCCCAGCGAGCCCTTCATGTAGCATTCAGGGGTGCCCTGTGACAGATGTAGAATGTGCACTTGTGGGGTTTTGTTTTGCTTTTTTTTTTGTTTGTTTTTTCTCCATTGGAACATGAAAGGTTCTAGTGGAAAATAAAATTGCAATTTATAAGAAAACTCAATTATACCCTCAAATCACCAGATATATCATGTCTCTAGTTTGGATAAAGTAGTGCACACATTCTAGCTATACCTCTCTGCTTGGTTAGTTAGGATTTTATTAGATGGTACTATGTTGTATGATGTAACTGGGGCAAGAAGAGAGACAGGCCTAAGAAATTATGTTCAGATATTGTAGTTTGCCCTTATTAGGCAAGTTGTAGCACATGCACAGTTTTGGTAATGTAGGAAGAACTTCCAGTTAAAAATTTAAAATGCTAATGTCTGTCAATGCATGCTAATGGTCTAAAAACAGCACTATTTGTGTTAAAAAGAATGAATATTGAGGAATTTGGAGAGATGCATTATTTGTTGACCTTTTTTCCTTCAAAAACTATTTTAACTCTTTATCTGCTCGTTTTCCCCTGACAGTTAGCAATCCCTTTAACCCTGTGGTGCTAGAAGTTGTGATTTCTTCATGTTTGCACAAACATATAATGTGGTGAAATCCAGACTCCCAGCACTGAAAGGGGTTGTGTGAGAGTGTGCTCAGTATTGGAAACTTTTCATTGTTTTCAGACATTCCTTAAAGGAGCATTATCAACTTTTTCAGGTTCTCAAAAATACAAATTCCTTGTTAAATATAGTTTTCTTGAGGAACTGCTTAATTTTTTTTTTTCCATCTCTGGTTGGGGAAATGACTGTGTAGGGCAAATCTTTGCAACTTTCTTTAGAACTGTGATCCTCTGAGGACAGATTGTTTGCTCATAGCAGTGCCAGAGTTCAAGGAGTGTGTGGACAGCACTCGGAGTCATGGTTCAGCAACAGGCAGTCCTGTGGGGAGCAAGGAGGAATTGGGGATCCTTATGGGTCCCTTCCAGCATGAGATGCTCTGTGATGGTCCATCAGTGTGTGTGTTCTGCCTGGGAACAGATACTCTCTGGGTTGTACTTGGAGACTGCACTGGCAGTGAAGATGAAAGAGAAAACTAAAAATACTTAGTTGAATTTATAAATTGGTAATAGAGGGAAAATGTTTTATTTTTGGGCTTTTTGTAGGTGTTTCAAATAGTAAGAATTGAGCATTCTGAATACTGAAAACAATTGGTAGTGCTCCTTTAAAAAAAACAAAATTTAATGTGATGCATTTTAAACAGTTTTCATTTGTACTTAAAATAATGTTGCTTTAATATGTGTTTGAGTACTAAAATTGCTTTTAAAAAGATCAAAATAGAATACAAGAACTACAGCGAAGAAACTGAAATAAAAGTATCAATTTTTTATTATTTATTCAGGAGATTTCACCTAAACCACAAAGTCAGAAAAAAAATGAAGCTGATATTAGCAGTTCTGCCAACATTCAGAAACCTGCACTGTTATCCTCAACTTTGTCTTCAGGAAAGGCTCGCAGCAAGAAATGCAAACAAGAATCTGGAGATTCTTCTGGGTGTATAAAGCCCCCTAAATCACCACTTTCCCCAGAATTAATACAAGTCGAGGATTTGACGCTGGTCTCTCAGCTTCCTTCTTCTGTGATAAATAAAACTAGTGAGCACAGACATTTTAAAAAAAATACCGTAACTACTCATAAGAGATATACAGAAATTTTCTTTGGTTGTAAATGGCTATGCTTTTAAAAATGAATCTGCTTTAAATAAAATGTCCAAGTGGGAGAATTAGGGGTAGCTCACTATTTTAAAAGTCAAGTCACATAATAAGGCATTTGAATTATTCTACCAGAAATAATACATTTAAATAATATATTGATATTTATAGAGTCATGGCTTTTAAGGGTTGGCTTTTCCTCTAGCTTAAATCTTCACACTAGCATTACCAGTGATGCAGGAACAATCAAACCTCCCTTCTGAAAAGGGCCTGATTCATTAAAAAGAAAAGACGTACACCTTGGTGTGGACCTTTCCTCCTCTGAGAAACTTCACCTTCAGCAGGCTGATGTTCTGTACCTGTGGCATTCTTCACCTTATGTGATATTTCCTCCAAACACGATGTGAAAGAGAAGATGGGTTCAAGATCTATGGTGGAGAAATATAAAAAATTGTATTTCCTTGTCCCAGAAAAATCCCATGGGTGTTCAGTTTCTTAACAAGTGTAACTGTTTTGCCAAGTACCAAAGTACTGTTTATCAGAAGAACAGGGAAAGCTTTATGCTGCATGCTAGAATACGCTATATTTTGTGCATATTAAGGTATTACTATAATTTTTTTTTTGAGATTATGTTAGGTTTTTAGAGTTTAGTGTCAGGTTCTTTGCCTAAAGAACATTAAAATATGAGGCCAAAGTTTCATAGTAAGGTTTCAGTAAGTCAAAAGCTACTTTTTTCACATTTAGAATAGTGATTGAGGATGGAAGACTCAACCTGCATCATGTGTTCCCCTTCACCTTGATTTTATAGTTTCACTTATGAGATAAGTTTCTTTTTAATCTTTGCTCACAGATAACTTTAAATGAGTGGGAGAGGGAGGGGTGCAAATTCAGCCTTCTTTATTTATTCAGTACACATTGGTAAAAATTGTATTTTGTCCCCACAAAATATTAGCAGTCATCCATATTGTAATACGCCTTCCATCCCCACCCCTAGAGCAATGGTAAGTAGCTTTCCTGGAGCATGCTTATATTTTGGTTTAAGTTGGACTTCTCTGTAGCAATATTTTTTAAAAATAGCTAATTTAAAATGTGGTTGCTTAGTAGGTTAGATCTTTTTAGTGTTGTCTTTTAATCTTTGGCTTCCAAGGTTTTTCTGCCTCTAGTGGAAAGTTAGTTTTGCTGTGTCTTTATTTTTAAATCTGTATATCTGACCCTAAAAACTGCTTACAAAAAGGAAAGAACAGTGATTTACAGTGTAATAGCAACTTAAATGTTTTTCTAAGGCAAAATTTTGTGAAACTGGGTAATATTGGAAAGGTGTAGGGGAGTGTGGGTTTTTTGTTTTTAATGAATCAGGCCTATATTAACCTATATCAATCCTCCTCCCCCTCTTTCTTTTTTTGTGAAGTATAAAGTTCTGGAGCCTTCTTACTGTGCCATGCATTGGCAGTGTGCATTTGAATTTCAGTTGGGGTATTGATATCAGGTTAGCAGAAGGCAGGAGGTGGGATATAAAATTAAACACTGTTTTTGATTATTTTTTCAAGTTCTGTGTTAACACTATCCATGACTTACTAGATCTTTAATTGTGGTCATTTGTTCTGTTCATTGTTAAATCCTGTTGCCCCCTTCCATTATAAGTAGCTTGGTGCCTGGGTTGTATGGGGAGGGTTGCTTACTGTAAATATGCTGCTTGCCTAGAACAACCACCGTTACCAGTTGGGAAGTAGGTGCCCTAGTAATTTATAATAAGCAAAGACCAGAATCACGTGTTGAGCATAAATCTTTCTTTGCTCCTGGCAGTCGCAGTTTTTTAATTACTTTTCCCAGTTTTGCTGTGACTACCAGCTTTGCAAGTAAGTGCTACTTAAAGCACTCCCCATCTTTAGATCTCAAATGCTGCGGTAAGATGATGGTGTATCTCTCTGCTTCATGAACATTGAAAGATCTCTTTTTAGGTCCATCACAGCCAGTGAATTCCCCTAGATCCTACAAAAATAGCCAACGGAGAAGAAGATCACAGCGTTTAGCCACTTGCTCCTTGCCTGATGATTCTGTAGAAAAAGTTTCTTCTCCCTCTTCAGTTACTGATGGAAAAGTGTTCTCCATCAGTGGTCAAAACCAACAGTCATCAAAATTGGAGGGTAATGTATCTTAATCTAATAAAGAACTGCCCAAGAGAAATTGAATCATAAAAATTAGACCTTTCATGGTTTTCAGCTAATGGAATATTTTGACTTGCTGTAGCTAAAGCTGTATGCTGTTCCTATGTTGTGTAACGCTGCAATCCAGACTGTTGTTTGTTGGACCCATGTATCTTTTTTAATATGACATTTTTTCTTTTATGTAGTACCTGATGTTGCTCATGTGTCACTTGAGAAGCGTGGACCATGTCTCCCTCTTGATTTAAGCCGTAGTTCGGAAGTTACAGCACCATTATCCACAGACTCCACTTTCCGTAATGAATATCCCAGTAAAGACAAGGAAGATATTCAGATGATTACATATATTTCTTCCAAAGCAGTAACTGATGGAAGAGTAGCTACAACAGCGTCAGGTAAAGAGATTCAGTATACAACCAGAGAAATTTCAATCCCACAGACAGAGGGGATACTTTTTATTTTCCTTCCTGCACACTTTCTGCCTCTCTCTTCTGGACTCCATTCATCTGCATATTCTTTGTCTTCACTGGCTTAGAGCTGCGTTAGCACTTCTAACACGCTTTAATGGGAATCGCAGAGTGTGGAATGTAGTAAGCAGTATTTCTCTCAAAAATATTTCTGCTAAAAGTTGTAAAAATAATTTATGAAGTGTTTACTTACATATTAATTTGTGGCTTCACCTTTAAAATAATTATGTTCTCAAAGACAGCACTCCTCTGTTTTACTTCTGTTTGCGGTGGAAATTCCATCTTTGCTTACTACACTTGCTACAAGATGTTACTTAAAAATATTTCTGAAAAATCTTCAAAAACCTTTATATAGACTTGGTCACCCTCAGAATTAGTACAGAGCCCAGTGCTGCATCTCTGTGCTGCCTCTCCCTTTGTAACAGTTTATTGCCTACTGTGGTTTACATGAAACCCCTGGATAGAGGTAACCAAGAGATTTGGGGAAGGATTGACATAGTGGTTTGCAGACCCTAAAAGTGGGATGTTTTCATCCAGTGTATGCTAGGTGTTCATATAATTTTTTTGTAAATAAGTGTCTTATGTGGGTATAATACCAGTTTTAACTGGCTTCCAACAAATAATTATTTTAAACCCTTTTTTAATTTTTGTTTTGTTTCATGAGAAAATTGTTCAGAAAAGTAGGAAGAGGGGAAAAAATCAAATTATTATACTCTGCTTGGAAATTTTTTGATAAATGTGATTGATAGTAAGGGAGAACAGCATGACCTTAAAGGATAGAGTTATGATACTTAAACTATACTTCAGTCAATTAATCTATGAATCTCTTAAACTAATTTGTTGAAATAAGGGCTATGGGTATCTCTACTGAGCCACCACTTAAGCTTTTTAAAATATTAAAATTAAAATATTACTTAATTACTTGAGTGAAACCTCGTGACAGTCTTCATTTGCCCTTGATACATTGCATAGCAGTAGAATTACAGATTCCTGGAAAATTATTTCTGTAAAAGTCCTTTTTATGTCATGTCTTCTGCCACTAAGAGAAGTGCTTTTGGGAGATGTGTATTTGCCCAGTCGTTGAACAAGATCATAAAAGAAAGCAACAGCTTCCAACAACCATCTGTTTCCTGTTTGGTAAAACTCACTTCAGTTACTAGGAATTTATCTTCTGGCTTTTCTGGTGTATATTCTGGTTAATTTTATTTATAGTTGGTAGTGCTGGAAGTTGCCTGTTCCTGTCATGGGCCTGAGTGGGCCATGACTGGGCTCTGTTAGGGCAGAGTGAGCTGGTTCTAAACCCAGCACTCAGGAGTGGACTTTGGACCTGTTTGTTGAGCTGAGTCTTAGCCTTGGCCACAGCTGAAGCAATAAAAGAAAGAGTAAGTTCCATTTAGAGCCACCTTTATTTAATGAACCAAAATTATGTGCCATGTCCACACAGTTTGTGTTGGGGAAAAACATTCACTGATAAACTGTCTATTGTCACTTCCTGAGTCCATAGTGGGAAGCCAGAAGTGCTTGTCACCTATACCCCAAGGATAGAGTTTACACTGCATATAAAACTTAATGAGCCTTTTTTCATATCTATATAATTTTAGGAGTTTTAAGATCTAAAAGAACTGGTTTGCCAGCTATATTTTTGTCTTCAGGGTTTTTACCTTCCAGACGTGTCTGTTTTGTTCCTAATTTTCATGTATTACAGTTTTCCTTCATGTAATAAATGGAACTGTGTCTTGAGCTTTCATACTGACTTTTTTGTCCAAATGTTAGAAGTTTTCAGTGGTTTGGACCATCTAGCCCAACAGCTTCTTGAGTATAAGCTTTGTGGCCTGAAAGACAAATCTAAGCAGTTTGATATCTTTAATTCACAGATTTCATAGCAGGTTTTGGAGCTATCTGCCTCTGTCAGTGGTATCACTAGGACTCTGTAACTGAAATTCATACGTGTTTTGGCTTCATCTCAGTCTTTTAACTTTGGTGAAACATGTTTATCCTTCTCATAATCTTAGAAGAAAAAGAAAAATGTAGATTTAAAGTTCAGGTTTGAAACCTCTGGAGTTAGTTTAGACTATTGAATATATTTGTTGTGTTCTCTGCTTTAGAAGACATTGTTTTGCCTTTGAAATAGCACAGGTTCTCAAGTCATGTTCCTGAAGCACACATAATTACACCAAATTCTTGCATGCTTCAGGAAAATTAATAGCATCCACTCTATTTTTCAGTACTTTGCTAATTATCTGTTTAAACAATAGCAAGCAGATATATACAGGTGAGGTGCCCAACGCTTTTCTCATTCCTGTCAATTCTTGAAATAATTGAGAAAAGTAAATACACAACAATGCATTGTGCAATTTCATATGCTGCATTGTTTACCATTGCGTATGCATTCTGACTCTGTACATTACAAATTGAGAACTCTGACATAAAATCCAAACTGTTCTGTATTTGGGTTTTCTTGACCTGAAGGAACCATTATAAATCTGCATCTCTTTATGGTGTTTTTTTGTTAAAAATGATGCATTTTTTGTGACTTTATTCAGAAGTTATTGACTTCTTGTTTTCAGAGGAGAGGGACTAGGTCCACTGAAGTGCAGATGCATAAATGGCAATTCATAGTCTTAACAGAGAGATTTCAAAATCATTGCTCTAAATTAACACCTTACCATTTTTTAAAGGCAGAACAAAGGCTCTGTGAAAATTCCTTCTATTCAAAGGCTCCCTGGAAGTACTGTGCACTTCAGTAGACACCTGTGCTCTAGCCATTCGTTATTGAACAGAGGTACTGATTTGCCCAAACTATTGTGAGGTCCTCCTTGCGGTCACCGGATACTGCACACACATAACTAAGCATCTTTGCTTTCATTTACCAAATTGCTTAAAATGCAGATAAATGGATCACTTCAGCATTTCAAAGACTTCAGATCCACAGTCAGTCAGAATACTTAAAAAACACTGTAGTTTTGCCATTCTGAATATATGAACTTCAGATCTTTGTGTAGTTGTGCTTCTCTTTAAATTTTTAGTAGGTTTTCTTGGTTTCTGTAACTGCACCATTTATGTTAGTTTAACTGTTATATATTGAGCAAGCATAATTTCAGCAAGCAATCTGGGCTTTGAAATTTAAATAAAAGGAAAATATTGTTACACTTACTAATGTAACAATATAATATTTGTAATGCTAATGTAATTTATTATTACTAGCTGTTGTTTCCTATCCTAACGCCTATAGATGATTTTGCTAGTAGGGTAACATTAGGTTAACTATATGGGAAAAATTTGCATTTAAGACTAAAAGAAAAAAAGCATTGCAGGCTTTTATATAATTTCCTTGGTAACAGGTTTACTCCAGCAGGAACAAGAAACAGCTGATGTACAAAATTTTTGGAAAATAATATAGGTTGTTTTTTAAAAACTCTTGCAAGTGTTACTGAGTACTTTACCTTGCTTGTAAGAGGGATGAACTGTTGTTCATCTTGTTACTTGCTCTTGTTACTTTGGGGCTGTTTGTTTTACTCCAGCCATGTATTAACAGTCAGAGTTACTCGCTAATTTGAATGCCTGCTGTTCAAATCTCTGCCCAGAAGTTCCCAGTTTGGGTTGGTTATGAGGCAAGCCAGAACCTTTTCATGGGCTTATGCTTCCTAAAGATATCATTTCAGGCAGAGTCCAATATCAATCTGTGATATACAATTAAAGGCTTGTTTGGGTATATAATTGATCCTATGCACTGGGAATTCAAAACACTAAATTAAATATGACCAGCATGATTGATGTTTCTATCGCAATATGGTTTCAGTTGTATATTAATGAAGATAATGATATTTTTGATATTACTTGAAAGATGGAAAGCCATTAAATAGAGTATCAGTCAACAACATAAGTTGCTTCAGATTGCTACAGTTCATTTGAGCTTAATGAATTGCAATAAGCAGTAGCACTGCAAGCCCAGCTGTGCTGCTGTACTTGTGGCACAACATCCTATTCCTGTGCCTGTACTTGCATGAGGGGGCTTGTGTCACTTCCCTCTGCCATAACAGGATAAGTAGCACTGGGAACATGTCATTAACTGGACTGGGAATGCTGTAGTTTGCATTTCTTTTTAATCTGAAATTAGTCTTCTAGGGATAAAATTGATCTTGGAACAGTGACAAAATCAGTAGTTTACCAAGTCTTATCTCTGGTCGTCTTTCTCTGTGCTGAGTGTTAACTGCAGACCTCCCACGTTCACTGTGTGGGAGGTGGCTGGCTAGACTCCTTAACAGGAATAAAATTGCAATTAAAACTAGCAGTTCAAAAAAAAAAGGTAGTATGCCCATAAAGAAATGAAAATTTTTCTGGTTGTATTTGTTACTTGCCTTTCTGACTGACTACCTTGTCTAATTTTGTGGTTATGTGTGAGGCATAGTGATTGCACAGTTGAAAAGTAGACTTTGCAAGCCTTAAATCTTTATGTAGGATTTGAGAATTTTCTTAATCTAAAATTATTTTTGATGAAAAAAGTAAAAGCCAAGAATAACATTTCAGTGTATACAGGCATAATAGCAATTTCTATTTTCATGTTACTATAGAAAGGCAGTTTGGAGAGTTCTGACAGCAAGATGGGTATTTGCTTGACTGAAGCAGATTTCTTCCCAATATAAGTGTTCCCTCAAACAGTTACTGATTACTTTGTCAGATGTGCTTGTGTTGAAAGTTACTGAGATACTGAAATTTGATGTGTTGTGGCTGTTGGTATTAAATCATATTTGGATGTCAGGTCAGGATTTCTTCTCAGTAATAAAGTTTAAATACTAGTTCATCTAATGTTGAGACTAAATTTCTGTTGAGATGGTTTGGATGGAGTGTTCTCACATCTTTTCATCAAAATGGCAGTGACCTAACTGAATTACGTGCATTTGGGTGATCCTTTTGCGCTCCTTTTAGAAATGAGACAAGACGTTGATAGCACGATGATGTGGGAAAGTGTCACTTTTTTCTTTTACTAATGTGCTAAAATATACTTATTGCTCTACAGATGGCAGATCAGTTCAGTCTTGTAACAGAGACAAATGGTAATTAGGAAACCCAAGAAAGGAATAATTTGGATGGTGTTTTGTGTCAATGATAAGTATTCCAGCAAGCTAAATGCACTTGAAATACAGACAAAGGAAAGAGCCTGGATTAGTCTTAAAAGGATTATGGTCTTAGGTGAGATAGTTGATTTGAGGCAGTGGGAAGACTTGGGGTAGCCCCAGCCGTGGTGATGCAGCTCTTGCCGTGTGGCAGGAGCCAGTACTCAGAACCGAGCAGCTGCTGCTGCCCGGATTGCACAGTACGGAGCTGTCCTGCAGCTGGGGACACCTGGCATTTAAAAGTTCTGTGTGGTGTGAGAGGTGATGCAACACTTTCTGTTGCTTGTGCCCTGTGGCTTTCTGACTGGTGGCATTTTGGTTGTGTTGCCAGGAAGGCTCATAGGAGTGGGAGTGTGTGCTGTGTGAGCTGTGCTGTGTCCCAGGAGAATTGGGTTGGTCTGTCCAAGTCAGGAAGGACACTGTACAGGGTCAGCCCTGAAGTGTTCTTGACTTTTCCCCAGAATCTTTTATGACTGATGAATTTACTAAATTATATTAATGCTGCTCATTTAACACATTCTAGATCAGCTCCATATTTTGTCTTGTTGAATATCTTGGCAAATAGCAGGTATTTTTCAGGACTTTTTTATTTTTAATGGTAATGCTTTTGTTGGGCTCTTCTGCTGAGAGACACCAGAAGTAACTGGTGCTTCCAAGTGTTTACAGCTGGCATGGAAAAATGTGAACCACTTACGACTTCACAGAGCTGCATTTTTGTACAGTATGTTCTTGGCATGGTCCTAAAATGTCCTCGAGGGTCTGATAAAAATTAGGCTTTTCTAATTACAATTAGATAAAACTTGAAGCTCTCACATATTGATGGTCACAGTAATAGTTTTGAATTCCCTCGATAATGTTCTTTATAAATAACTTTTGTTCTAGTTTGATTATTTTAAAATTATTATAAATATTAGCAGTGAAAATTAAAATTTTAGTTTTGTTTTCAGTTTGTTACTTCCTAACTTGTATCAGATAAAGAGCTAAAAAAACAAGTAAATATTTCACTGAATGAACTTTTCTAGATAGTACAAAATAAGAATTGTCAGTATATTATGTTGAATTCTGACAAGTCGCAATACTTTTGTGTGTAATTCAATTGTGGATCAATGAAAGCAAATTATTTAAATATTAAAATCAATGAAAAATTTAATTACCAGAAGTGTTTTATACATAAGACTAAAAATGTTGTACCAGAGCTTAATTTTTCTGTTGATATAATGGAGCATTAACTTAAATGATATTGACAGTGTCAGCAACTTTAACTGTTACTCTTGTGGATTTCTATTACAGTGAAAAAAAAAGGAAACAAAAAGGCTTAAAAGTGTCAGCAAAAGCATACTTTAACCAGTACAGGCAGTTTAAAAGCAAGTGCAAATTCCAAAACATAGGAAAAAACCTTCTGTGGCATGTATTGTCTTGTATGTAAGACTAAGATCTAGACACTGATATGCAGTAATTATCTGTTAAGTGTGATTATGATATGACCAATATTGACATTTGAGTGACCTGACCCAGCCCAGGCTGGCTGCAATCCTTATGGAATGCCGAGTAAATCCATCTTCTTGTTTTCAGCACCCTCGTCCCATGTACATGCCTTGCATCTGGAAATGCCTTTAACCAATAGTCTCAAGTTACCCAAAGGGAATAGCAAAAAAAAGAGGTCTTCCACATCAGTGAGCTCTGAAGGGACAGAGATAGAGTGCTCTGTGCCCATAAAGGAGAAATGTTTTGAGAGTCTGAAGGAGAAAATATTAAAGACCATGATTGAGAAGGACAAGCATTCAGAAGTTGGTAAACTACAATACTTTTTGTTTCCAGTGCTTTAGACAATAAAAAGAATTGTAAAATGACATTAAAACCAATTGTATGCTTTGTATGTTTCTTGTTATTGTGTGCCATTAGGATTTTTTACAGTCTGATGACTTTTACAAGAAAGTAGGTCATCAGCCAGACCTTGGCCTTATGTCATGTATTCTTCAATTTGCAGGTGCAGCTAGAATGGAAAGAAAAGGAAAACTGGAAGAGAAAAGTTCTTCAGCATATGGTATGTAGAGAGCAATATTATTTTTAGGAAAAAAGGAAAAATTCTCTTAACACTTCATGTCTCTGAAGAGCAGATGTAAAAGCATAAAATATTTCTTGGGCCCAGCTGCACTTTTTGTTTGTTAAGGTCTTAAAAAGAGTTTTTATGTATATGGCAGGTTTGTAATAGAAGAAAAATTTGTAAGATAAAATGAAAGTGCCCACAGCAAGGATTTTGAAGGATCCTAAAGTACCTATAAGAGGCTCACTGCCTCTGGTTTTTCATTTGATTGGGTTTTTTTTAGTGGAATGAATAATACTGGCTATTTCATTGTACTGTCAGACTTGAGATGGGAGGAGCAAACAAGGGCTACTAGCAAAACATTTGGCAATTTATGAAAGAAAATATAAATTGAAGAGGAGTCTGGTTTTATCCTGTGTTCAAAATAAAATAAATTATTAGAGACCGGCAAGAATTCAGAAGTGATTCTGCCTTGTTTTTCCAGGAGGTAAAAGTTTTGTCTCTGTGTTCCTCAAGAAGGTAAGACTGCTACAATTTGTGTGCAGGAAACAATCATGACTTTGAGGCTTATTTTTTGTAGCAAGTTGATTTCCTTGTTATTTGTCTCCCTGCTGATAACTTAAGAAATTATTATTATTATAAGAGTGAAAATGTGGGATGTATTTTGTCTGGGGAGAATTAACAGGATAAAAAGAATTTTTCAGAGTCAAAGTACTTGTTCTCATGTGTATACCAAAAGTGGTTAAAAGCAAACTGCAGCATAAATAATGTGTTGAATTCGAGTCAGAATCAGTTTTCTATGAGGATGCCATAGTGCAGAGTGCTGACAGCAGCAGCAGATTTGCTGAAATTTCCTTCAAATGTCTTTCTGTAGGCCTAATACGTGGTTTTAGGACAATGTAGCCTTTATAATTGGGAATTTTGCACTTGTGAAAGCTGCTTCTCTTGCCCAAATCTTTTTTTATAAACTGTAAGTAAAATAGAAGTTACAAGCTATTTATATGATATTACGTATTTTGTTTACTTTGCTGTATAAAATACTATTTGTTGAATGAGATTTTTTTGAACTGTTATACCAGCTATTAATAAGAGATATGCCCAAGATACCAAGTAAATTAACTGAATCGTTTTGATCTGATTAGACTACTAAAGCATTTGATTTTGAATGCCTTGTTTAGGTTAAGCTGCCTTAAATTTTTTAATTTTAATTTTTATTTTAGCTAAAAAGAAAGAAAAAGAAAAGGAGAAAAAGGAGAAGAAGGAAAAAGATCATAAACCAAAACAGAAAAAGAAGAAGAAAAAAAAGAAGAAATCAAAACAGCATGGTAAGTTCAATTTATGTTTTTTTAAAGTAAGTAAAACCACCCAGTGTATTTCTAGCATTAGATAGTAAAACTTGTTTGTAAACAATATGAATGTAAAATTTCAGACATGTTCAAGAGTAAGTTTTAGCGTTAAATATGAAAATGACACTTGGGTCTGTGACTTTTTTTTTTCTTCTATTTATAGCCTGTCTCTATGTGATAGACACACATATTTCATAGATGTTTTTTCTTCCTCAAAAAGATACGCTCGTAATTTTCATCTCTTTAAATTCTTCATTTGAAGCTCTGTATACATGTTCTACCCATTTTGCTTGGACATTAAAATTATTCTAGTATCTAGTTTGTTGCTGAATTTCAGTGGTTTACTGTATGCAATGCACCCACTCTTTTACAGTTAATCCTTAACAGCTGAGGTTGGCATCTCTGCTATAACAGCCTTGTCTGTTGCCTCGACAAATGGATATTATGTTTGTGGATTATGTGTTTCTCCGTCTAAAATTTGTGCTATAACATGAAAGTGCTTCCGGATCATGCAGTGCTTGAGTGTGAATTGCAGTATTATTGTAGGTTTCGTGTACTTCACCATCTTTATACTGGAGTAATATAATTTTAAGCTATAAACTTTAATTGCTTATTTTACCTAAAAATCATTGGGAGTTTCTTACTTGCACTAAGAAGGCATTTAAGTATTTGCAACAAGATACTGATAAATGTTAGTTATGTGCTCCGTATTGTTCTGTGGTTTTATCTTCTTGTGGTCATAAGGTGGTTTGTTGTGAGCTGGGGTTTTTTGTGGTTTTTCTTGGTTTTGTTTTGGGGGATTTTTTGCATTTTTTGTTTGTTTGTTTGCTTTTATCTCATTTTTTTATTCCTTTGGTGGTTTTGCCAGCTTGTCTTGAAACTTGGAAGCTTGGTGGAGGTACCATATTTAGGGTCCAATTTCTAGGAGTCTTATCCGGTGTTTGTAAATATGAAAAGAAAATATGACCAGTGCCTCAACAGATAGAAATCTTAAATGCAGATGCAAAAAGCAGTGTGAGTAAAACTTAAGTGTTTTATTCTTTGCAAGTTCATCTTTTGAAAATTTGGGTTTAGCAATCCAGAGGTATTCAATCGGGATTTTTTTTTTAATTGGGAGAAAATGAAAATACTCTGGTGGATACTGCCTCCAGTGTCTGACGCTGGAAAAGCCCATCTGTCAAAAGAAACAGGCCTCTCTCTCCAGGACTAGGTCACTCCACTCCAGGTGTGGATTGACATGTAAGGGTGTGAGGTGTGCTCCTTTATTTTGAAAGCAAATTGAGGCATCTTGGAGAAGAGGGGGTGGCTACATTGTGTGCCCCATGAAAGAAATGAGCTAGCCACCTTTTTTCTTTGGTCAAGGTGAACTAGTTTATTAACAAGAAATTAAACAATCAGCTGAGGGCAAGGGGAGCGGGGATAAGCCCACTCCCCAGCAGCAGAGATGTGAAAAAAAGAAAAAAAAAGGCAGCACAGGTGGTACTGGGCGTTCCCTCAGCCTGACACCTCAGGAAGGCTCTGCCCCTCTGGGGGGGCGGGGAAAGGGGGGGGTCCCTTTTATAGCCTCGGAGGGGATCAGAAATGCACCAATCCGGATACTTGCTTTCAAGAGCTTTGATTGGACTGTTTCTAAGGTGCATTCCTGACCAATCATTTGGTGAATTCAGTGGGTGATTGGTCGTTGTTCTAGTCCAATCCTGTCTGTTCTTCTCAAGGTGACGTAATCCACGATGTAATCCCTTTCCATCAGAGTCCTGGTAGATGTTTCCTTCTGTTGCCCACCCTTATTACAGCCCTGGACATCAGATGATGCTTGCTCAAGACTTTGTGATCAACAAACAACCAACAACTAACAACAACCAACAGAACCCAGCCCCCCTCAAAGAAGCTCATTAGCTTTTTAATTGTACAACAACTTTAATATTAACTAGCCTATGAAAGTCAGAACATTTATAACACCCCAGATACATTTTGCACAAGGCTTTAAGACAAACTAGCAAACCCCAACAAAAACTGGTTTTTGTGCTCCAAATGTGTGTGATCGGTTGTATAAACTCCATGTGTAGCAGAAGGTAGGTAATGCCTGTTATTTATGCTGCTCTGTTGCAGTGAGGTTGAAAGCCATGCAGCATGAAGTAATCAACTCAGCAGCTCCTTGAGTTGACTACAGTGAATACACTTGGGAAACACTGGAGATAATGTGCATTGGACAGAGACAATAAAGGGGAAAGTGACTTCATGGGAGGTTATCTAGGCGGGGATATTGTAAAACCCATAGCAGGAAAACTTGTTACAGGTGGAAGCACAAATGCTTCCTACTGGAGGATGAAAGTGCAATTATCTGATTACTTGAATATATTTGAAGTACTAAGTTTTATGGGTAGCTACTTGTAATTACTGATTGAAGCCATGGGCATACTTAGGTGGGTCCAGATGAAGGCCACAATGAGGATCAGAGGGCTGGAGCACCTCCCCTATGAGAAGAGGCTGAAAACCTCTTTAGCTCTCAGAAGAGGGAAGGCTGGGGCAAGACCCTGTAGTAGCCTCCTAGTACTTACAGGAGACCTACAGGAAGGAGGGGGAGGGACTCTTTAAAGGGAATGTAGTGATAGGGCAAGGGGTAACAGTTTTAAACTGAAAGAGGGTAGATTTAGTTTAGATATCTGGAAGAAATTGTTTTCTGTGGCGGTGGTGAATCACTAGAACAGGTTGCCCAGAGAAGTTTTGGATGCCCCATCCCTGGAAGTGTTCAAGGCCAGGCTGGATGGGCCTCTGAAGAACCTGGTCTGCTGGAAGGTGTCCCTGCCCATACCTGGAGAGTTGGAACAGAATGATCTTTAAGGTTCCTTTCCAACCCTAACTATTCAATGATTTGCAATTACATGACTTTCCTAGGAAAGTCTCTCCAGTCATTATGATTAGGGACAGGGTTGCAAATGTGTTTTTTGTTGAAAATAGTTTATATTAGAGGAAGAGATATGATGTGGGTATCAATGTATAGGTCAGTACTACTGTGTGACAAGCAGGCAGAAGCACATGGTGTTGTCTGTGCTTGTGTGTGTGCTGTAACAGCCTCATCCTGCTCCTCTCTGTGGCTGAGCAGGAAGATAATACAGAGATGTATAAGTAGAGTGGGGATCTCTGCAATATGTGGGCTCGGACACTGGCTGCCCAGTAGCTCCTCTGGATCCCAGTCTTTCCAATTTCTGGTGCCTGCAGATATGAGCTCACAGGACAGCAGCCCCACTGCAGTACAGACAGTCACTGCCATGCATATTCTCACACACTTCCAGCACTGGCCAGGACTCCCTGGGTCCCCGGAGCCCCTCACCACAGCTCTCCTGCTTAGTGAGGTACTTCCACTCAGACCTGGCCCTTGCAGACCCACTGATCCCTTGTTCCCAGGCCATTTCACTGCTCATCAGCTGGTCCAGCTTGATCCATGCAAGCAGTCAGACACTTGGACTGGGTGCAGGTGCTGTAGCATGAGCTCTTGGGCCTCTGTGACCAGAGATCCCTGGCATGGGGATGGCACTGCTGTCACTGCAGTCTGAGCGCTGGCCCCACAGACACCCATTTACACCTTTCAACCTGCAGTGCTGCTCCATTTGCTGGCTCACAGACCATATACACACCTGAACCCTGAATAGAGAGGCCCTCCCCCGTGTAAGAGATGGAAATGAGATTTAATAAGAATCACAGAATAGCTGAGGTTGGAAGGGACCTCTGGAGCTGCAGTGGTCCAACCCCCTTGTCCTGGTGCTGGTTGCCCAGGATTATGTCCAGACAACTTTTCAATGGCTCTGACGAGGGAGACTTATAATGTTTGCCAGCACAGACTGGATGCAGGTTATGGCCAGACAAGTGTACTGATCACAAAACTATTAATGCATAACTGGCCTTTTGTATCCTGTTATTCCCCTGTTCTCCCCATAATTGTTCTTCCCCAAATCACTAAAGTCCATCCATTTTCCCCACCTTCATTTTCTTCCCTAAACATTTCATAATCAGTCATTTGCAAACCCAAAATGGTTTTCCCCCACATCCCATAGTGTCCCCCACTGGCAGCCCACTGGGCTGCAGCTGCCCTTAGTCCAGAAGATCATCCAGTGAGCTGCTGTGGGTAACATATCATGATGGGTTTCATGCATGGGTAATGGAGGTGATGGCACTGCTGGGAAAGTCTGAGGGGGGCCTAGCCAGGGGGTGTTTGTTGATTGCCTGCTCATCTTCCTCCTTTTGGTCTATGTATATGTATTCTCCTGGGATGCTCCCTAGCCCATCCCAGGACCTTTTGGCCCATTGATGTCTCCTGGGCTGGGCCTGGGAAGATCCAAAGATGATTTCCTTTGGGTTCCCTGTCCTCCTCTGCAGGGGCGCAGACAAGCTTTTATCACTTAAACTGACAGGGTCATCTGTGGTTGCTTCTAGGTAGGAATGCTGGTAGTGCTGCAAGTAGACCTAAGGCAAAAGAGAGCCACCAGCAGCATCTCTAAAGATAGCAGATGGTGCAGGATGAATTGTGGAAAAAAGAAGACTGCATAATATTCTAGGAAAACTTAGCCTTCTGTACCTTCAGAGATGGGGGAGTTACAACTGATGATGCTTCTTTTATCTATCAAACTTGATTATGTTTCTTACTGGAATTTTTTTAATAAAATGTTATGAAGAGCTTTTGCCATTTCTTATTTAAACTTTCATCATCCTGGTACCTCAGCATTGATACTCTTTACTTGTCAACATAATGCTGCAGTATAATCTATACACAATATTCTTTTGGGGTTTTTTTTGCATTTGTCATGAATTTTACTCTTTGTAAGAGCGACTTCTTTTCTTTTAACTTTTCAGATTATTCAGATTATGAAGACAGTTCTGTTGAATTCCTGGACAGGTGCTCCTCTCCCTTGACGCGGTCCTCGGGCAGCTCTCTGACTTTGCGCAGCATGTTCTCAGAGAAGAACACTTCATACCAGTATCCAAGAGCTATCCTGTCCGTTGACCTTAGTGGAGAAAGTAGGTTGAATGAACAGCACGTTTCAGTTTATAGGTTTAATTTGTTAAGAAAGAGAATTTTTAAGGAAATAATCTGTTTTATGTTTGGGATTGTAGCTATAAATACAGTGACTGATTTATACTTCATTTATTTAAATCAAAATGCTTACACTCCTCAAGGTGTTCTACATTGTACTTGCTTGTGTTGCTGCTCTGCATCTGAGGAGAGCCCATTAAAGGCACTTTGCAGAATTCATCTTGAAATCTCGTATACAGCAGTGTGTTTGAGAGCAGTTTTTTTGCTAATTCAGATTAAGATTTTTAACTCTCAAAACTCCCTGTATTTCTGTGAATTATTGTGTTTCTTCACACAGAGTTTCACATGTATTTATTTTTATTAGACCTTTCAGATGTGGAGTTCTTGGATGATTCGTCCACAGAGAGTTTGTTACTTAGTGGTGATGAATACAATCAGGATTTTGATTCAACTAACTTTGAAGAGTCTCAGGATGAAGATGATGCTATCAATGAAATTGTTAGATGCATTTGTGAACTTGATGAAGAAAATGGCTTTATGATTCAGGTAAAGAAGTTTGGTGTGTGGAATTATGTTTTCCATGTGAATGTTTTGCTTGTGAAGGTGCCCTTTTGATGTGTTTCAGACTGAAATTATGTTAGAGAGCTGTACATAAGTGAACTAGAACAAAATACTGCTTTTTTCTGCACTTGGTTTGGCTCTGTTCAGTGGATGCAGAGGTGTTGCTCTAGGATGGGATTTCTCTAGCAATTTGATACTTAGGACAAATTTGTAAGGAAAGGTAACCTTTTTCTTTATAGTCAGCTGATAAATTTGCAATTAAGTATCCTTAGACACACACAAACCATTGCTTCTGTTCCCCAGACCATCCTGATTTTATGAGCCCTTCTGGTTTGGCTCTTGAGCTTTGCAGTACCACTTGTAGAAACCTCTCTGCTCACTGTAAATGTCCCTCTGTGTTCAACATGTCTCCTGTGCAGATGCTAAATACTGTCAGTACTGTGATGTGTGTTTCATCTTTAGAATAGCACTTCTCTCACACTGCATGTCACTACCAGATTTTAGAAATTGCTGAGAATTTACATCTTAACTTGGTACTGATAAAAGGGAAGAAGAGTATACCATGTCTGCAGAGCATTCAGGTGTTGATGGTTTGCAACTCCTGCTGCTTATTTCTTTGTATTCCAATGAGAGACCATTCCCCATCCATGAGTAATTTCAAGTTTTTTTCTCAAGGAATTTATAATGCAGTGATTAAATCAGATGCAAAAAGCAGTAAGGCAGAACTTTGTTGTCAGTAACCTTAAAAAGGTCATGAACTTCCTGTATTTTTTATCCCTATTCAAAAAACAGGTTTGTATTCAACTATTACTGTGGTACCGTTCCTGTTGACAGTATGGAGCCTTTTAGTTGAGATTTAAAGGAAACAAGTAGGGCTGTCCTGTGTTTAGTGGACTTAACTCTTCTGGAACTGACTGAGCCTTGGCAGTGGAGGGCACACAGGATCTTTCTGGGAGCAGATTGAATTGCAATGCTGTGTTGGAGGAACTAAACAGGAGTTTGGCCGTGGTAACAATGTGGATAAATGGGCTGGTGTAGCATATATTTGGAGACAGGAGAGGTTATTGTAGTTGTAGTGACAGGAGGAAAGGTGACTTCTGTGTTTTGAACAGGTTGATGCTCAAAGGCACGTCAAAGCAAAGAGGGGAGATTTTCAGCAGTGAGCCAGCAGATATTTAAAGTACTGGCAGGCACAAGTGAGAAAGGGAAATATCTTTTTAAGAGGTAGTTTCCTGCCTGTTTTTGAAGTCCAATGGCAGCCTCATTTTTCCTCTTCATGCTTGTCTCACTGAGAGCAACCAGTTTGCTGTTTCTAGGCTCTCATGTCTTACCACTTCTATTTTGCTCTCCTATTCTCTTGTTTCTCCTCTTTCATTTTCTCTTCATTTTCTTTTTCTTTTAGATTTTCCATTGGTGCGATATTAAAAGCACATCTTTCTAGCGCACTGGAGAGATGCTTTGTAAATATAAATAATTAAACTGAAGAGTTTTCTACTTTTCACTGTTATGCTGTAATGTATTACATTATCTTTCTACTTTACTGTAATATTATACGCCTGTCTTTTGTTTCACTACTAAATATGTAGGTGCTAAAATACTGAATGTCGTCATAAAATACTATTAAATATTACATCTTCAGTTTCTTTTTTTTTCCCCAGTCTGGAGTTTGTGGTTAAGGTAACTTTCAGATCTAGAGCTCTCTTTTTAGCTTGATGTCTTTGTCTACCCAAGCACAAATTGCCCAACTAAAATAGTCTTGCTCAAACCATCCATTTAAATTAAACTGCTGTTCTCTGCATTTTGATGATACGAGAAGTAGCTTCTGAGTTTTGGTATCTACTTGTCTCAGTTTTAGTTTTTGCTTTTGTTGTTTTTTTCTGATGTCAGTGTGAAGAATGCTTGTGTTGGCAGCACAGTGTATGCATGGGACTGTTGGAGGACAGCATTCCAGAGCAGTACATCTGTTACATCTGCAGAGATCCACCAGGTATGGATAAACCACCTTTATCTGCAGCCCTTCTTGGGAGTTTTGAGCTGATATGTTTTGAATTTGCTTAAATTGTTCAAGCTTTGTCTGTTTTGTGTTACGTGTAATGCTTGTTTGGGGCAAGTGATTCTAAGTTTGGCTCTGAACAGAAACTTACTTTTGTGTTAGTAACATCATGGTCAGCTCTGCTAAATCTTATCCATGAACTCAGTTACTGTTGCTTTACTTGTTGAAACTTAACTCCCCCCTAACCTTACCACTTTTTTATGTTGGTGTAGTCTGGAAAGCCTTTCTAAAGAAATAATTTTTGTTCAGGGATCTGTTTTGCCAATACTTGGAATCACATTTGTTCATTTCAATACTTTTTTAGAGGAAAAGGACTCAGTACCACAGTACACTCAAATATGCTGTGGATGGCATTTCATAGTAATTGCAATTTTAAATGTTTACACTTGCCCAGAACTGTGTGAAAGTGTGGAACTGAATATTTAAAATATAGAAAAATGTAGCACATCTTATAGTAAACAATAGTGCACAAACAGCAATGTGTTGAACTTCAGATAATTAGGTTAAATTTGCAAGAACTAAGAAAACTCTATTTACTTTTAAATTGAATACATTTGATTAGGAAGATGTTGATTTAAAAATTACTCTGTGATAAACCTATTTTTCTTAACTGTTACTTGGAGAAAAACTAAAGAATTTCGAGGAAAGTTTTTTCTGACCGTTGATACAAATGCATATACCTGTCTTCTGCAGAAATATCCAGCACTCCAGCTGTTTCAAAAGGGCAATGAGACTACAACCTCAAATTTACTTTCATTCTAAATTTAAGAAGTGAGATACAAAAAATTTTTGCAGAGTTTTAATGAGCTATTTTTGAGATGAAATATTAGGATAATAGAGCTGGTTCCATATACCCCAGTGTGAATTGAAACTGGTGGTAGAGAGTCTTGTCTGATAGTTCTGTGTGGTGTCTCTTTGAGCAGCCCAGCTTTTTCTTACTAAACCCAGCTAATTTGTCTTGTGTTCTTTCCCTGCACTGTATTAGGTACTTCGTTTTCCCTGCTATGCAGAGTCTGTGTCCCTAATTTTTATCTTCTCTCCCTTCCTAACCATTACTTCTTTTCTTTCTATGTCAGGAGAAAAAAGTCATTCTCAATGTCAGTATTTTAAAGTGTATTGGGATAATGGGCAAAAAGGAGATAGACAGGGTATTCTCCTGAAAGGTATGAAGGGCTTCCATCAACCCATTCTTTGTTCTGTATTTGCTGATAGTATGATTTGAAATCAAGTGTAAGATATTGCCGTCAGTCTGTCTGGGTTCCTTGTTGTAAACAATACCATTGCAGTAATTAGCATTATGCATTTCTAGTTTTGGGTGGGCTTTTTTGATTTTTGTTTTGTTATGGAATTTTTTTTAATTTGTTTGGGGTTTTTAGTAGTTACTTAGCTGCTGTAGAAGCATTAGCTAAATACTCATTCCTGCTGGTTGGGCTAAGACTGTTACCCATAGGAGGGGAGACCTGAGGCCCATATACATCAATACCCTCTCTAGAAGTCTGGTGAAAGGTACCTCAAAGGAGAGTGTAAGAACTCTGCTGTCAGATAACTTTGAAATATCTGCTTTTCCTGAAGCTTTTTCCTGGCTTCTAATAAATAGAAATTGACTTCAGTATTGAAGCAAAACATTTGTCTTTTAGAAACGAACTGGGTGTTTTGGATATGTCCATGTAAAATCTACTCTCTAACATTTCTCTTGGTAACTTAGGCTTTCCTTAAAGAAAAAAAGTGAGTTGCAGTATTTAGATAAATGCCAATGTAAATTTTTTTTGGTGGTTATTTTGATAACAGCACAGATCTTAATATCATATAGTTTGATTGCAAAGGTGATCAAGTGTTAATTTCAAATGCCATTTATAGGGGTCTAGAGGTTTCAGGCTTATTTTCTTTCTCATAAGTTTTAAGACTTTCCTCTTAATCCACAAAAATTTAATTTTAATATATTGATCACAAGCTCTTGAGTCATCCTTTTGTGGATGTTAGGAGATATTTAAGCAAGTGTACAGCACATAATTATAACACTCTAGTTGTAAATATAATTCTGCTGTGGCTTTAGAAGGCCCTCAGTTTGTTTATTGCTTACCCCAGGACAGAGGTGGAGTGCCAAGTATCTCTATGACAAAGACTGGCTAAACAATGGACACATGTGTGGCTTATCGTTTTTGAAAGAGAACTACTCTCACCTTAATGCCAAAAAGATCGTG
>VZTN01033414.1:7640-46730 GCA_013400515.1 Erpornis zantholeuca | reverse complement strand
TTCTTCCCCCAGAGAGTGGTTGGGCACTGGAACAGCTCCCCAGGTCACAGCACCAGCCTGACAGAGTTAAAGTGTTTGGCCAAGGCTCTCAGGCACATGGTGTGACTCTTGGGGTGTCCTATGCACATTCAAGAACTGGACTTCGATGATCTTTGTGACTTTCTTCCAATTCAGAATAATCTGTGATTCCATTACTCTTTCTAGGATTTTCTCTTACCAATAAGGGTACTGTGTGAAGGCAGTGAGCTTCACAGCAATTGGGCATTTCTTCCCTGATTGGATGTGTGGAGGATTAATGTAGTAGTTGTTTGCCTTTCCAAAACAGCGGATAATTAGTGGTAATTTTCTGCCGCATATGCAACTCTGTACTGTGAAAACTATCTAAAGGTGAATGTGCAGAAGGACTCACTGAAAGTCCTTGTCACTGAGTTAGTATCTCTGTTCATGACATTTCCATTTATGTACACTACTAAGTAACTTCTAACAAAGCCAAATATGTCACATTTTAATGGTGCCATCTCTGATGTACTGTTTCAAACTAACTTACACCTTTAATCATCTCAGTTTGCATGTGTTATTAGCATTTTAATTCAGATGAAATTTTGCCTTTTTTAAAGGGACTTGCTGCCTGATACCTCCTTGCAGTGTTTCAGTTTGCATAGCGGACCAATACATAAACATCTGAATTAACTGAATTCCCAGTGATGTACAGTAGAAAATGTAAGCCAAGGCATAGCATAGCATGGCTTGAGAGTGGCAGTGCTAATAGAGCTGCAGAGAGCACTGAGAATTTAGGAGAATATCTGAAATCATTCTACACCAACACACACAATACAAGAACAGGATGAACTGGGGATCTTCATTAGCTCCCAGAGCTATAATATCATTTGATTAGCAAGACTTTGTAGAATGAATTCCATGACTGGAATGCTGGTGTGCAGGGCTGCAGGCTGTTCATGAAGGATAGACAAGGCAGGCATGGCAAAGGAGTTTCATTGTAAGGCACAGGTTTCCTGGTTGAAAGCCTCTGAGTGAGAATTAGGGAGATGGAAAACAAAGCAGATGTCATTGTAGGTGTCTACTGCTGTGCACTCAGCCACAATGCCAGCTCTGATTATTTAATCTATAGGCAATGAGGAGAAATATCTGGATCAGTAGAAATGGAAAATTTCAGCTTCCCAGACATCAACTTGAAATGCCAGATGACTGTGACAAGGAAGTCAGAAATTCCAAAAGTATGTGGAAGATAATTTCTTGTCACAAGTATTTATTGAGACAACTAGAAAAGACAACCTCCCCCTTCCCCTTTCCCTCAACTTGCTGTTTGTGAATAGAGAAGGATGAGATAGGATTTTAGGTGGTTTTTTTGGCCACAGTGACCATGAATTTAAATGATGAGTTTAAATTTTCTGGTGTACGTGAGAAACAAGTAGCAGAGTTGCTATCTGGATTGCAGGATAGCAGCCTTAAACTGCTCAGGGAGCTAGTTGGCAATGTCTTCTGGGAATCTGATTTTCAGGGCTTAGAGATCCACGAGTGCTGGTCTGTCTTTAAGAACAACCTTTTAGAAGCACATGAGCAAGTAATCAGACTGTGCCAAAAGTCAGGCAAGAAGGGCAGAAAAGCAGCTTGGCTAAATAGGGAACTCCTCTTGGAATTCATGAAGAAAAGAAATTGTATGTTCTCTGTAAGTGAGGTCAGGCCTAATTTGATGATTACAGAGCTGGGGTTCCCATGTGTAGGGAGAGAACACACAAGTCCAAAGCTCAGAGTTGAAACTGGCCAGCATTGGGTCAGATAAAAGAAAAAAAAATTTTGAGTATGTTTAGAGCAAGAGGAGATCTAAGGAAAATATTCAACCAATACTTGATGGAGATCGTCACCTGAAAAAAGGATTAAGAAAAGGCAGAGGCATTTTAATGTTTGTTGTTGCTTCAGTCATTAATAAAAGTCATAGACATTGGTGTGGCCTGTCCTCTCTGAGGGCATACAGCAGCAGTGACTTTCCATTTCAGGGCACTGGACCTGTAAATGAGCAGTTGTATCTGTTTAATGTTCCTAAGTCCATGGAGCCTGATGGGATTTTCCCAGAGCACTGGAGGAGCCATCTCCTGGGAGTCTGGGGAGATCCCTGCTGACTGGAAACTGGCCAACATTATTCCAGTTTACCAGAAGGTCATGAGGGAAGGCACAGAGAACTACAGGCCTGTTAGTCTAACCTCATTACTGGAGAAAATTTACAGAGATCATACTGGTACAATAGGCATTTAAAGAACAGTACATTGAAAGGCATTTAAAGAACAGTACAACCATCAAGCACAGTCAACATGAGTTCACAAAGGGAGAGCCCTGCATAACTCATCTGATACCCTTTTATGATATAGTCACCCACACTGTGGGGCTTTTGATACTGTCCCCTACAACATCTGTCTGAACAAGCTTTCAGTGGTTAGATGAGTGAGTTCATGGTGCACTGGTTAAAGAACTAAAGAACTGGCAGAAGAGCAGAGCCTGAAGAGTTGTAGTGCATGGGGCTGGCAAACAGTCACCAGCAGTGTTTCTCAGGATTCAGTGTATTTATCCATGATCAGGAGGCATGAGTTGAACGCACCATTAGTACATTTGCTGATAATACTAAACTTGAAACTTGCTGTTGACTCTTGAGGGACAAGAGGCCTCCCAGAAAGATGTGGATAGACTGGAGCATTTGGCTATGATTAATGGCTTGAAATTTAGCAAGTTAAAATGGTGGATTCTGCATCTGATAGAGAGTAGTGCCTGATACAAGTCTAAATCGGTAGATGAGTTGCTGGAGAGCAGCCCAGAATAGAGGGATCTGGGGGTACTGATATCTCACAAAGTTTTAAATTCACAGAATCGCAGAATTGTTGGAGTGGGAAGGGACCTCTGAAGTGCAACATACCTCTCCTCATTGGCTCCTCCAGCACTTGCACTAAGAAGTTATCTTCCAGTTATCTGCAAGAACTTCCTGCACTGTGTCTGCCAAGCCACATTGTACCTCCAACAAATACAGGGCTGTTTAATACCCAGAGGAGCACCACAGCTTGTGACCTTAAGGCTACTTCCAGCTATGCACCGAAAGCCTCACCAACTTCATTGTCCTGATCAGGTGGCCCATAGTAAACACCCACAGCAGTGTCACCCATTTTAGCCTGTCCCTAAATTCTTACCCATAAACTCTCAACTCACTGTCTGTCCCTGGGCAGAACTTGATGCTCTTTCACGTAAAGACCAACCCCACCACCTGACCTTGCTGACCTGGCCTTTCTAAAATGTACACAGGAATCCATGACAACATTCCAGTGGTGAGCTATCCCACCATGTCTCTGTAATTGCAGTGAGATCATGGCTCTGTGACTGCACAGAGATTTCCAGTTCTTGTTTATTCCCCGTGTTCTGAGCATTTGTGTAAAGGCACTTCAGGGAGGCAGTCAAGCATCCAGGTTCCCTAGAAGGAGGGTAAGAGGTTCCCCATAGCCATACACACCCTTGATGTGGTTAGCCCTGGGACTCTCATCTTGAGGCAGCCAACATAGCCCTAGTTGGCATGGCCCACTCCCCAGGAGGAAGCAATGGCATGAGCATTGCCCATTTGGACCCACCGTGTCCTTCAGTTTAAAGCTCATCTCACCAAACTGGCCAGTCTGCTGCCAGAGCTTCTCATGCTGTTTTTAGACAGGTGGATCCCATCCCTTCCTAACAGGCTACCATCAGTGAAGTACAACTCATTGTCATAAAAAAAACAGTCTTAAACACCCTTTTGCCTGCCCAGTCCTGAGCTTTTCCAGGAACTTAGGTGAGGTATTGGAGCTGAAGTTACAGTGGCCTGTTGTGGTCACACATGGAAGGCTGACTGCCTCAATCTCCCAGCTGCTTACTCCAAGTTACCTCTCGGAGGTGGGGAAGTCTTCTGTCATGAACTTCCTGCCTTTTTCATGGAGTTTAGGTTTGGGGCTCCTGTCCATAGTGAATTTTAAAGAATCCTTTTCTTATTCCAGCTTTTTAGGCAGCTGTAAGACTCAAGACATAACTTTTTTTTTAAGATACAACAATAAACATGGCTTAATCTGATATAGGTTTGACCTCAGCTGGCTTCCAGATGTCTGTTCAGCCTCATCTCCTCAACAGGACATTCATTCTCTCTCCTCCTTAACAGGACAGGGAGAAAATAGAATGAGAAAGTTCATGGGTCAAGATAAAGATGGAGTGATCATTTACCACCATTCACTGTCACAAAAACAGATTCACCTTGTGGAAGAAGAATTTACTGCCAATTAAAAATAGTGTAGGATGGAAAGAAAAAAGGAACAACTAAACTCACCTTCCCCAGCCCTCCCTTCTTCCTTGTTTCACTTTACTCCTTCATTCCTGGATTTTCTCCCACCTTTCGCCCCAGGCAGTACAAGGTGGGAAGGGCACGAGGGTTGCACTGAGTTAATAAAGCTTAATCTCTGCTGCTTGTTTCTCTTACCCTGTTGCCCTGGTCCAGCCTGGGGTCCCTCCCATGCAATCCAGTCCTTCATGGCTTCTTCTCACAAGCTGCAGCTTTTCAAGCACTGCTCTGGCATAGGTCCTTTCCATGGGGTGCAATCCATTAGGAAAAAGCTGTGGGTCCCTAATGGGCCTCAGTTCCCGCTTTGCTTGTGTGGGCTCCCCATGGGCTGTGGCTTCCCTCAGGGCACAGCCACCTGCTCCAGCCTGGGGTCCTCCACAGGCTGCTGTCTGGATATCTTGTTTGGTGTGTTTCTCCATGGGTTGCAGAGGGACAAGCTGGTCCAGCATGGTCTTCTCCATGGTCTGCAGGGGAATCTGCTGCAGTGCCTTGAGTACCTCTTCCTCTCCTTCTTCATTGGCCTTGGTGTCTACACAGCTGTTTCTCTTACTCTTTTCTTACTCTTCTTTCTCGCAGCTGCTATGTAACATTTCTTACCTTTTCTTACGTTTTCAGAGAGATGCCGTGCCATCATCTTTGCTGTTCGGCTCAGCAGTGCGCTGTGGCACCTCAGTTTTGGAACTGGTTGGCACAGGGGAAGCCTATGGTTTCTTGTGGAGGCTGTTCTTGGAGCTTCTCCATTGCCAAAGCCTTGGTATTGTACTGTAAACCCAGTATGATATCATATGTCATGTTTTCTTCTATAGGGTTAACTCCAGACAGCTGGAGTTTGTCTATGACAAACATATTAGATTGAATTTCTATGGGAAAAATGTTCATGTTTCAACTTAAGCAAGTTACATAGTGGTTTGATGTGGACTTACTCTGGCTGTATTAAAAATTGTCATCCTATTCAGCTGCTCTATATGTTTCTTCACATTGTTCATACTTGAATCAGTTTGGGTCAGACAGAAGCCCAAAGTGGAAGTACTCCTGTTTTTCTACTAAGTTCCAAATTTCTGTTGGCAGTGCTTCGAAAAAAAATAATCCCAGGTTGACACTATGCTATTCTATATGTGATCTTGTTGCTTATGGTCTGCAAATGCTTGGTGGTTACAATAGTCTGCAGGCACTGTCTGCCACATGTATTAAATAAATACAAATTCTAGTAGGTGACCTTTCATAACACATAAATTTAAGTCCACTGTTTCCTTATATAACCTCTTAGGCTGCATGGTTTACAAAGTCGTACAGGCAAAAGCCTCTTCATATTGTAATAGTGCTTACTTTCCCTTTAAATATTGTCTTTTCTCACACTCCTATTATCTTGCCTCCCTTCCTACAGTTTTCAGTCAGCTAAAAAAAAAAAATAGCCTCACATTTCTTCTCCACATGCTTGAATTGAAATGTAGGTGATAATCAATACAGATGAAACATCAGAAAAGCTCCTGCCGTCTCTAAGGAATTACTTGGCTATTTTTGCCTGCACAAATCACTGGGTATTGCTGTGTATATTCCTCATTCCCAGCCTTTGAAAAGCATATGTTTTAGTTGCATTCTCACAGATTATCTTACAGAAGTATGAGGAGCAATATAGTTGTGTAAAATGCCTAGAATTTTGCACACGGCTTTTGATACTCATTCAGTTCCCTTTGAAGAACGTGTATTTGACCTGACTGCATCACACTTCTTTTGCGCACATCTGTCTGCTGTTCAGCATGGAAGAAAATCGTTGTGGGAGAAGAGACAGACAAGCCAAACACAGGATTTTAAGTGTTTCTTTCTGACCCTTAACATCCCCTTGAATATACAGTAGATGAGTACCTTAACACTTGCTTTTCTGATACAGCTGAATTTTCTGGAATCTTCTTTTGATAACTGGAGGATGGGGTCAGAATGGGAGGGATCCTTAGTGAATACCTGGGCTAATCAGTCAGTCTCATAGGTTGCAAAGGTTCTGACTTCTGCTTCTTGAGAGATTCCAATTCTAGCCTATTTAGCATTTATATATGAGGCATATACATGTTGGCCTAATATAAAGTAATCTTACAGATTAAATGATACTGTCCTTACGGAATATCTGTAGCTAATGAGATAAGAATTAACAACAAAATGAGGGTGTGACTGTGAGTTGAGTCACTCTTCATTTTTTTCAGAATTCTATAGCATATACTAGAAAAAATATATTAATTTTAAAAACTCTGGCCACTTGAAGTTAAAATTTTCAAAAGTTTTCAAAAGCTGCTGCATTTTTGTGGTGCATTCAAGAGATCTGCCTTTTCTAAAAATTCTACACAGCCAAATAATGTTCATGCGAAGAAGAGTTTGGCATTGAGAAATCTTCGTCCACTTTGTTTTTAACTATGACGTGCAGCAATCCACTAGGAATATATTTTGTCCTTCCAAACAAAATATCAACTTAGCTTCTTTTATTTTTGATGTTGCCTGTCCCTAGGTGTGCCATTCTCTCGTAAAACAGGTTCTGGATGATAAAGCACATGCCTGAATCAAAACAGAAAATGGTGTAAGAACAAGGGAGTAGAATTCAAATTGTCTTCAATTAATTTAGAAGGAAGAGTAAAAACCTTCATCTGGCAACCTTGCACAGTTCCTTCCATTGTATTTAGGAACAGAACACTACATCATAAAGATGAGAGCCTTCAAATTCTTGTTAAAGCCATTGACAGAACAAAGACTTCTGTTGGATGCAGCTAGATTCAGCAGAAATTTTTCCAAAGTATTTTGATGAAAAGGAGAAGGGATCTATTTACATTCAGATTTTGGAGTGGCCTTGTTTTTTCATCCCTTTGAATAATCAACTTGTAAAAGTCTTAATTTACATAAAACTTCTTATCCCAGCTAGGACTTACGAGTGAGGAAGATTTACACAGAATTAGAATATGATCAAATGGGATTTTTTTTCTTTTTAAGCAAAACAAGTTTCACTCACTACCTGTAAGGCTAGGATCACTGAAACCATTTTTATTGGTTTGTGTCTTTATGCACACTACATATGGTGTATTTTGCAAATTTAACTGTATTTGAAAAATACTGGAAATCAAAACAGGAAGCGATGCACTTCCTTGCAGTGGTCTGCAGGAGATCTGGCAGAGAGAGTCAGAGTTTGTGAAAGGCCCACTACTGATTTGATTTTTTGTTGCCATAGGCATCTCAGTTGCGTTGAGACCCAGCTTTCTGGAAGATGAGATACTTACCTGTAAAAAGCACTAGCAGGTACATTTTCAGAACATAGGGGAAGTAGATTGAGAAGGTGAATGGAAATGGTAGCTTGATGGAGTATGTGCCAAAGGATTCAAAATAAGGCAGTGATACACAAATTGCAAATCCTGTAAAAATATGTTAAGTCCTTAGTCTAAAGGAAGCAGAAGACCATCAAAAAGCTCAATGTACAAGTCAGTTACCTTTTATATTTTATATACTGATACGTATGAATTCACGTACGTATGCACGTTTTCTACTTGAGTTCAGTTTTGTAGGTTTGGGGTGCTAATTGCTGTTAATACTAGAATTAATAAATATATTTTATTCATTAGCAAGTTCCCTCAGAAACAAGTGCCTTCAGTGTGTTCTCAGTGGGCAGAGTTCTTGGTGTAAGTACGATAACCTGCTAAGTATGGCCTGAGCCAGCCTCAGTGCAGGACACGCTTTGGAACTTACTGTCTAATATGCTCAGTCTGGAAGGGAGGAATCCATACGTCATTTATGAGAATATTTTTATGTTTTACTCAGAAAAAAAGAACATTTTCCTGTATTTTTAAAAACTGAAGCAAAACCAAGCAAACAAATAAAACCCCAAAACCTACCAGACACACAACCCCCTAAACCCCCAGAGTGCCTGTTAAAGAAAAAATAACAGAAAAGAGAGATATAGGTGACATACAGGTTAATATGAAGGTACATGAATATTTGTGACAACTTTGGCAACACATGAGGAACTATGTTAAACACAAATGGCAAGTGATCACATTTTATTGAAGGATATTAAGGAAGCGAATGATTGGTACCCTTCCCACCTCCTTACCTTTAGCCAGAACTGAAACAGGATAAAGTGGGATGCACAGTGAGAAGTTGAGCCATGTTAGTGGTAGGTAGTATATGCCCATCCTTGCCAACATGTTGTAAGTGTACCTGCAATAAGAGGAAAGCAGATGATCTCAGAGGAAATGATGATGTCTTTAGAATAAAGATACACTATTGGAAAATTCAAAGGAATTGCAGAAGAACTTTAAGCTGTCTGAGTAAACTTCAGAGCGAGCAATGGTTTTTGTTCAGGCTCCAATGCCTGAAAGCAGGTGGTTCATTTTTTCAGAAGGGTTGTCTGTGGTGCTATCCTAGAGCAGGCAGACTGCAATAAAGTTCTCCAGACAGAAAGCTTTATTAGAAACCAGCATGATTTCATACTGGTCTGACAGAACATGGACTTCAGATGGGGGTGTTGGGACTGAGAGTGGCAGGCAGAATATGACTGTTGCTTGGGACTGAGAAAATTCTGATTTATGACTGCTGAGCTAGCTGAATCATTTCTGGAGAAGGTTAAACAAGAAGGCAATTGCCGGTACTTAATCTTCTGTAGTTCATATGCCCCTCTCCTGGACCTCAGAAGGCATAGTAGGTCCTAAAAAAGCATTTGCTCACCAGTGCATTGCGGCATTTTATTCTTACCGTGGCTTTTACTGTTGCTCATTGGGAGACCAGAATGCCTAGGACTTCACTCCCCAAAGGTGACCTAATCTTGGTTTGATCTTAAAGTGGTACAGCAGCTTGCCAAACATTGAGGAAACAGGTCTGATTGCATTTTTGGTCAGCTGAAAGACTTTTTGCACTGTGGCCTTGCTAGGGGTATGTAAATCTATTACCCAAGACTTTCTGACAGATGAAACTAGTGTTAAATAAACTTCCTGTAGTCCCTTCTTAGTGATGAATTTGATTAATTTTCCACCAGACCTGGCCTGTAGAAGAGTGTAATAGGCTAAAAATGTACCCTTGTCTCTCTGCAACCTCAGGATTGTCTCCATTTTTTATTATTGTTGCTTTTAAGGCTGAATCTCAACCCAATACAAAAAGGAAACAGCTACTCATTCTCCATGCAATTCCGTGGGCTGTTGATGGTATACGCAGGAACCAGGTATAGAAAGCCTTGGAGAATTTGCTCTCAGTGTATCACTAGCCATGATGCATAATAAGTAGTCCTTCAGGGAAATTATGTCCCTGAAGGTTCATGTGGAAAAACTTGTATTACTTCAAGAGTAGTTGGCTAAGTGATGGGATAGATCCTTATGCACTTTTAGACATTAATATTTCTTTGAGATACTAGGATGTGGCACAGATACTGTAAAATAAATCAGGTAAGAATTCTAAATTTGTATGAGTTGTACCATGGTTTATTTGAATTGGTGATTTGCTGCTATAGACCACAGTAGCTTTCCTGTTAAACAACTGCTGTTACTGCTGTGGTGCTTAACTCTGTTCTTTAGCAAGGGTAGAAAATAATGAGACATCAATAGGACTATTATGCACTGACAGGACTTTACAGCCAATGTTGTTTATACTTTTGCCATTTCTCCAGCTTCACCTTTCGTTTCAGATTAGGTTCTACTGTTTTAGCTTTACAAACTTCAAAAAGAAATTGAATGGAACTATAAACAAAATAACTAATACAAGTAGTAGCCTAATAACATATGTAGTTCTAAATACTCTGAAGCTGACTTAAAATCTTTATCTGTTCTGACACTTTCCTGTTTCAGATCTCTTTTATAACATATATCTCCTTTGCTGCCAAAATCCATATTCCTCAGTGAGTTTGCTAAGCAATATATTTAAATTAGCAGAAAGCCATTTTAGCAGAAAAAGAAAGATTTTTCTGCAATACATAGGTTGCTGTGAGAGCTGGGTCTTCTTAAAATGGTTCTTAATTCTGTATGTACCTGTTCTAAGTCTACAAACTGAGGTGCGTAGTATGGTATGTTACATATGAGAAATATCTGTTATTCTTGTGGTGTGATATATGCCCTACTACACCAAAACTCTTAGTCTCCTGCAGCAGGAGCTCTTGGCTTTTTGGAAAGCACAGTGCAACTAATCCAGAATAGTCTTTCTGCCTTTGCAAGAAGTTCTGCTGGTGCTGCCTTACTGTGCTGTCATTCTTGGATCAAAGTGGATAAAAAAATAAAATAATAAAGCAACAGGATGGTAATGGCAACCAGGATGGTTTCAGGAATTCCTATTCTCCAGAAGGTAGTTGTGATTTCCCTCTAGATTTTTGTTAAAAACATCAAAGCCTTTGAACTACAAATGTTAATGCAGTCTGCAAATGCATTACTCTGTCTTATGTCTGTAAGTTCCTCTGCCTCTTAACTATGTGGAATTTTGTAAAAATCTTTAAGTAACTTATAAGGTTCAAGCTTTTATTTTAAAATTGATAATATGCTTTGCCAATTTTGAAACAATTAAATGAGCCTGCTGCACAGTGGGGGTGGAGTTCTGTTGGCAAGAATAACCCATTTTTCCCTCATGGTTTTGATGTTGACTCCTTACCTGACCACATCTAATAAATTCCAAAGGAAAAATAAAACACACACGACATATTTCCCTTGAACTTCTTCCTGACTGTTGATCACGACAAATAAAACAATTATTCTCTCAGTGATCTGAAAAGAAAAGAAAACTTTGAATTCAGGTAGCACCTTCTGTAGCTGTTATTTCTGTGGCATTTTGGGGAAATAGGAGGCCACAAATGGATCCAGTCTTCTTTACACAATATCAGCAGTGAATGTTTCACTTCATGGCCTGCTTTTGTTCAAGGTCCTTCAGCAAAGGGAAGTGGACACTTCTGGCTGCAGCATCAAAGACCTGTTATGGTAGGTGTGGAAGTTCGGTGGCAAGCTGGGATGACTTGGGTTTGTAGCCAAGGAAACCTGTGGGTGAGTCCACAGAGAACATGGAAGCAAGGACTATTCCTGCTGCACCTAGGTTGCCTGGAGGGCTGGCAGGGATAAGCTTTCTTGCTTGTAGGCTATGTGGGAGGCAGTGAGGTAGAAGGCCCTTCCTGCAGGGGGTTGTATGCCAGAAGGTACTAATCTTATACTCCCATATCTGTTTTTCATATCTTGGACATCTGTGTCCCAAGGAATCTCTTTCATGTAAGATTTGCAGAAAGGAGGAAAAGTAAAATTCCTTATCTTTCTTTCCATCTTATTCTTGGTTAGGGGAAGTGGGTTTAAGCTTGTCACTTATGTGAATGATTGCCACAGTATTTATGTCCTAATATTTTTCTAGTTGTTGATCTTTATCCAACCCACAAATGAAAAGATAAAAGTGGATTAAACAGGTAGTGTCTCCAGCTTAAAATAAATACATTGGTAACATTAAAGCTCAAGAAATTAAAAACAAGTGTGTCTTTTTGCAGCTTTCCTGACAACTTTTCTAACAGTATCCATGCCCTGTCCTGTAAAGTAAATGTATCAGTACTGCCAAGAGCTGTTCATCAAGCTGTCCCAGAACAGTAACAATTCACTCTGATTTATACTCTATTTGAAACTGTTGAAGTAGAAAACATGCATCTAAGCAGTTGGTATGAATCGATAGAGCTTCACTGGGTTGGGTTTTTTACCCAATGCCATGTCCATAAGGTACATTAGTTGTAATGATTTCATAAGTTGAGATGTCAAGTCAGTTAAAAGTTACAAAAAGAAAGTGGATTACCAAGGTTGTTTTTATAAGAGCTGTTATTCTTCATTGGTTTCCCCTTACACGTACCTAAAACAAAGTAAGAGTTTTGCCTCTTACCAAGTTTGTGTGGTAGTTTTGCTACATAGTATTTAAGGGTTCCTGCATGGACAAATCTGACCACAAACTCTCTTTTTTTGCAAGCCACACCTGTCAGATAAAGCAACCTCACTTCACTATTCAGCAAAATTATGTGAGAGTAATTTTTCATATAGAAAGATAACATTTCTATCCCCCAGGGATCTGATTCCTCATCTTGGAAAGCACTGAGAGGCCACAACAGCTAAAAAGGGTTTTCCTGCTTCTCACCATCTTAACTGTCATCTTGTGCTGCTGATCCCATAGGTCCCTAACTGGGGAACTGATTTTTAAAAAGGTCAGATGTTGGCAGACTTTTGTATAGATGGGTCAGGAAACAGAAAGTGAGAGCTAACATGTCCTGTGTTTGTACGCTGATGCTGCCGAACATGGCAAAAACATGAAGGAACTGGAAGTATTAATGCAGATATGAAACCAGATACAAGAAACATGGCAGGGCTACCATCACAAGAAGGAAATCAAAACAAAGGTAAAAGCCATGTGAGCACTGGGTGGGATTTTGTGCTGGAGAGAACAGATAAAGTAGAATCTGAGTTAAATTTGTTAGGTAAAGAGTGGTAAAGAATGCAGCATAGGTGATGTGGGCATTTTCTTATTGACCCTAAAATCAGACTGAGATTGCAATCAGACTGATTGTTAATCAGACTGAGATTAACAATGTGCAATATTGTTAATACAAGAGCTATTTCAGATAATTGCCACAGGTCTTTAGTTGTCCTANGGATTTTCTTCTCTCCCCAGGATACAAGCAGAAACATGAGGCAATGAGAGCCACCTAGGTGGGGGTCAACAGATTTCGTCCATCAGAGATTCAGATTCAGGAAGAGGAACAATGGAGGTGCTCAGGTCTACTAGTTACACATGATGGAACTCAGTAATCAGACTGCAAGAGCAGGAAACTAGACATGGCACGGGTCCCTGTGAGGTATTTTGTTCCTCTTAGACTGCAGTATCAGCTGGCAAGCAATGGGCTGGATGAATTAGCCACTGAAACTGGAAAGATATGTCCTTTCTCTGGAGGACATCTATGGGGCAGGACACAGAGCTGGCTGCTCAGGACTATTGTGATGATCCCGTGAGGATAGGCAATGGGATCCTACCTCTTTTTCTGCATAAATCAGGAGGTTGCCTGCCTGTTTGCCTTTATTCTCTTTCCTTTAATTGCACTCCTAGCTTTAGGTAATCCACACAAATCAAAGGTTAGTCAAAGGCTGGGGACATTTTCTGCAAGTGAAGAGGCAGGGTGCTACTTGGAGAAGAGTAGTATATGTTGTTATTGTGCTTCTGTATACATTTATAGATGGAGTAATGTACATACCTAAACACACACACATAGATAAAATGCATGTGCTGCTCCTCAGCTGTGGATCATTTCCTGTGTGGATCATCTGTCCTTGCATGAATGAAAATATTATATTCTCTGTTGCTACTCTCTTGCTTTAAATTTTTTTAAAAAAAAGCACAAAACTCTTAAGTCTTATGTTTTCACATTCATAAAAAGGAAGTATGTGCTAACATATCACAAAGCATAAATACAATGTTTTCAGTTTTCATTCCTTTAAAATCAAATTGGAATTACCTTCCTTTTCTGACACTGATCTCTCATGGGATGCAGCAAGTTCTGTAGAGTGACATAATTTTCTGCAAGGCAGCCTGAGTTGTTTAATCAAGTAAGCGAAACAGAGAAAATTTGGCTGGAGAAAATGGTATATTCACTTCTGTTTTTTAATAACCATGACTATGCAGTTTCATAGTCAGTACCTGAAACGCTTACACAGTTCTTCAATTTAGTGTCTATTAAAAATAAAAAAAAAAAAGAGAGAGAGAAAAGTGCCACTAAATATTTTAAGTTAAAAATTAATATTTTTATTACAAACCCATAGTACATTGCTTTTGGTTTGGTAAATCAAATCCTATTTGCACAGGATGAAGACCTGCTATTTGTTTCACAAAAACACCAGTCTTTTCTTAGACCTTTCCTCTCTCCTTGCTATGGTACCAGTCCTAGGGAGCCTTACTCTCTTTCTCAGTAAAGTGTCAGACTTTACTCCCTAGCCAAACTAACACAGTTCATTATTTTGTGTTTTGGTGACAACAGTGACATGTGACATGTTCTCCTGCCCTCCTACAGTTATTTAAGTTGTAAATGGCCTGAGAGACATCCTTTTGGAACCAGCTTTGTGACCATCCTCTGCATCACTTTCCCCCAGCATATCCATTACAAAAAACTCACTTTTCTTTCATGGTGTGCCTTGGTCTTGGCCTCCTTGCTCTTCTCAAGTCCCTGGTGGCCTGAGACTTTGTCCCTCAATTAATTTTTCCAGAGGACTCTTCTGAGTTTGTTTTTCCACTATCTGTATTGTGTATCATAAAGTATTTTTCTTAAATGCTACTGAGCCATGACAAATGCAATACTAGGCAGAAATCTTTCACTTGAGGATTCATTTAAATTTTGTGTTTATTACAATGCCTACAGAACAACCAGCCACCACAGGGCCCTTTCACAGCTTGTTTTATTCAGTGTTAATTTGTACCTCTACCCATGTGCTTCCCTGACATTGCCTGAGCCAGCTCTTCTCTCATTCTAGCAATCACCCAAGGTGAACTTCACTGTGGATGTGTGTGCATATGCCTGTTACAAGGGATGAATACAGAGATGTGTTTTAAGCTCAGAGTCAGAATAGGTGGTGGTGGGAGCACAGAACCAGGCAGCCACTATCAAATTCTTGCACCTTTATCAGTGTCCTGACTGCCCTGTGCAGTAATCTAGTAGGCTGAAGCAAGGTAAACTTCTCTTAACTAACTCTCCTTCCCTAGTTCACTGTGGAAAATACACCATTTTCTCCTTCCTAAGAGGCAAGTGTGACAAGGCATGTGGGAGCAGTGCTGGCACACAGCTGCTTAATGTACACGCTCTCAGCAAAAGTGGGCAACCCACATGACAGCAGAGTCTCCGGCAAAGAGCCTATGCATCTTGTCTGGACAGTATGAGACTGCTGCTAACATGAAGGGAAGAGAGTTGTTTGCAGTGGGAGTGCAACTAGGGGAAGAACCAAGTAAGGATCCAAAACCATATTTGGTGTGAGGTGAACACTGGGAGTCACTCAGTCCCTGAGCTGCCTCTTCATGCTGCCCTGGAGAGCACTGCACAAACTGCACTGCCCAAGAAAGGTCAGAGTTTTCTTGCTCAGAATATCTATTTCACACTAATGTCATTTGTAGCAACAGAGAACAGTGTTTGTGCAGCCTTCCCTGATCTCTGCCTTCTGTAAGTCCAACTAGGAAAGAAACAGACTATGTCAGGGCTGGGGAATGTGTAAACTCTGCCAGGACAAGTCTTGCTTTCATGACTAAGAGCAGGCTGCTCTTCTTTCCAAGACATAGTAGATTTGTTACAGGTCATAGTAGATAGGAGACTTTTTTCTCCCCTAGATAGTGTCAAAGCATGTGGATTTAGGCAGGGAAAGGCAGTTATTTGCATTATGATGATTTTGCTACCATACTTAGTGAGCAGTAAAGAACAGAGATCTGTATTAGTTAATTAGTTATTTAGACAATAATGGAGATTTGAAAAGAGGAACATTTTCACCCATGAATATGTCATTTGACAAAAATGGGCTACCCAGAAAACTAAAAACATAACTAACTACTCTTGGTCTTCTACCTTCTCACTGCAAAGAGCAATACAAGTTTCACCATTATTCAAATACTAAGGACAGGAAAGGTTGGAATGTAAATTCAAGTCATCATTATGCTTTTTCCAATGTGTTAAGAAAAAATACCAAAACCTGAGATTAACACCCAAAAGGAAAACAAAATAGTTTGGCAAGGAAAACGTCAGAGTATCATCTTACTTTCTGCTATAGCATGTGATCTTTTGGCTGGTTTTCTGCATACAGCTGAAAGTAGGGGAAAAGACCAGCCTGGTTAAACAGAGGACTTATTGAAAGTCAGAGAAAAAAAGAGAGTTTATCACCTCTGGAAGGAGGGGAAGATAACTTGGGGGGACTGCAGGGATGCCAGGAGGTTATGCAGGGAGAAAATTAGAAGGGCCAATACCCTTGGAATTTAATTTGATCACTGCAATTGGCAACTGACCCACGTCTGCTGGTGGCCACTTATCTGGACATCTGGGTCCATGCTGGAGAGCAAGCATGGGGTACTCACAATTCAGTTTCTCTCAAAAATACAAGTGTTGACAGGACAGTTCTTTTACAACAAGCCCAGTTCTGAGGAAGCGATTCCTGCAGTTAGCAAACTATCAGCAAACCAGGCTCCCTGAGGATGGGTGCAGGTGTAACATTCAGGGTAGTTCAGCCTAGGCTTGTCCCCAGAGACACTGGGGACAAGCCAGTGTCTTACACTGCCATAGCCATAGCTGATGTATGTCGGTCAAGAAAGGAGAGTCTTGAGGAACAAACTTACCTGCAAAAACCTGGGGAGGAGACGGCTTTTGTCAATGCCAATGAGGATGTGTAGGATCTCCAATACAGATAACAGCTGGCAAAGGCGCATTACAAGTCCTATGGAGTAAAACGTGTCAGCCAGCGAATCTACAGACAAAATTGAGAGGCAGAGGATTGTTATAGATAAAAGTCTGAAGCAACTACTGGGTTTGCTTTTACCCTGTCATCACTGGAGTTGACAAGAAATAAAGTTTACACAGTCCAAACTTCTGGGTGGCAGAAGCAAAGCTTCAGGGAGTGGAGGAGGCAATCCACTCTGTGCGTGTGGCTCTGACACAGAGGCAGGAAGCTGAGAAAAGAATTAAATTCCCTATACTTAATGCGTGGGCAGGATGTGTTGGTTTAGAGATATGGCTTTAGGGTATTTCTAAATAGGAGAAAATGTTGAGGAAATGCATGAGGAATTTCTAAACACTAGGACATGCTGAGTTCCTGCCTGTATCTGCACTGCCTAAAACAAGTAATCAGAAAGTAGGCATTTTATATGCCTACATCTGTCCACCATTATAAGTCATTTTAAATTTCCAGTCACTTGTTTTCTATTTTTGTCTTAACCCCAGGCAACAGAAAGAGAAAAATATTGTAATGTTTTTGGAGATAGAGTCGTGTGCAATAACCACAAAGATATTCTTTCCTGGTGGCTTCAGTAAGACTAATATTTGCTATGATGACTGGACCTAGTCACATTTAGATCTGTGTCTAATTCAAATGTTACTAGCTTGCTGCTGAATATTAAAGCTCATTAGCAAAACAAGAGCTTCATTCCCAGTGTGACAAGGGTAAAAGACAGGCACAAGTAATTTGTTCATAATTATCTTTCTGATTGAATTACACAGTCCCTGGTATTGGACATACACACGTTCAGAATCTTAACTATATCTCTAACTTGATATTTCTGTGTGCCTGTCACTGCCACTTAAAATGTTTAAGGAAAATAGAGAAGGAACCTTACCTTTTCCAAATGTCATGAACCTGATGATCATATTCGTAAATATCCATGAGTGTCCACAGAATTGCATTAAGTCATACACAAACAGGTAGATGTTCATGGTAAAGCTGTGGAAAGTCAAAATAATAAACTCTATGACCTACAACAACATTGTAAGAAATTGCACCCTCTTTGGACATGTTAGTAAATCAAACAAAAAGAGCTGAAATTGAGAGCAGCCCTGCCCGGAAGGACTTACAGGTGCTGGTGGATGAGAAGCTGGACATGACCCAGCAGTGAGCACTTGCAGCCCAGAGAGGCAAACAAACATGTCCTGGGCTGCATCCAAAGCAGCGTGGGCAGCAGGGCCAGGGAGGGGATTCTGCCCCTCTGCTCTGCTCTGCTCTGCTGAGACCCCACCTGCAGTGCTGCATCCAGCTCTGGGGTCCCAGCACAGGAAGGACATGGACCTGTTGGAGAGAGTCCAGAGGAGGCCATGAAGATTATCAAAGGGATGGAGCACCTCTCCTGTGAAGAAAGGCTAAGAGAATTGGGATTGTTCAGCCTAGAGAAGAGAAGGCTTCAGGTGACCTGATTGTGGTCTTCCAATACATGAAATGAACTCAAGAAAATTGAGATTATTTACAAAAGCAGGTAGTGACAAGACAAGGAAGAATGACTTTAGACTGAAAGAGGGCAGGGTTAGATTAGATTTTAAGGAGATGGTCTTTACTGTGAGGATGGTGAGGCGCTGGCACAGGCTGCCCAGAGAAGTTGTGGATGCCCCATCCCTGTCAGTGTTCAAGGCCACAAGAATGGTGGGGCTCTGAACAACCTGGACCCATGTCAGGGGTGTTGGAACTAGATGAAGCTGAGTGGAACTTAACAATTCTTAATGTCCTTTCCAAACCAAACCATTTTTTGTGTCTATGATTCTATGAAATAGAAACAGATCTGTGAAAACAGTGTGTGTCTCTCAGAGGCCCCAGAACAAAACTGTCTAATGTATCAAAGGCTCTCTTTGTTGCTATACTTAGGATATGCCCAGAAAAATTTTCAGTTTCCACCAATCATTAGGGTGATCTGTGGCCATAAAGTGAAATTTGTGCCTCCAGAGGAAGAAGTGTGTAAACACTCTCCACTAACTTCTGGATTCAAGTTGCATTTAATAAACAAAATCTTCTCCTTTTGGAGAAGATGAACTTTTGTAGCTATTCTTACCTAATTTTCGTGGACAATCTGACTTCTTGCAAAACTTCATAGGCTCTGGATATACTTAATTTCCATAAATGTATTTGCTTCTGGCCTATTCTGAAACAAGAGGATTCCTGTCCTCCAGCTGTAAGACTACTTTTTGGGAAATCAACTTGCTAATTTTGTACTAGAATTTATCTCCTGTGTTGGAGCTATTAATTTCCTGCCCTAATAAGTAGTATTCTCTTTAAGTTGTGCCTTGATCCTGTGTGTTCCTGTGGTATATCTCTGCCAACAAACTTCATTTCATTTATATGTGTACATTAACAAATGGAGTAAATTTCTCTGTTCAAAAATATTTAAATTTTTTAAGTTCCTACACTTTATTCCTAGTACTGGACCATAAATAACAATATGAATTTATTAAAATGTATCTAGATAAACTGATCTTCTAAATTTTTATTCTACTTAAATTCCAGGGAGGTTATAAAAAGTGCTCGTCTTCCTCTTTTCCAGTTGTGTAAGATGACAGCTATTCATATCATCACTTCTATAAGCACAAAAAGATTTGTGGGTATAAATTACCTCCCAAGAGACATCATTGTCCTTTGATACTGTGAAAATAAAGCATAAGGACCCAAACACAGGAGTCTATTTCATATATACACTCCTTTTGGGAAAAGTAAAATACAACCGAATTGAACTAAAGTCCAGGGAGATCAATTAGTATTGATCCAAATTCCATCTGTTTTATTATTGAAAGACACTTTGTTCCATGTTGTGGTAAGAGAAAGCTGAGAAACTATATAAAAAGACAAAAAATTAAGAACGTTGTTCTGTGTTAAGAAACAGCCGTATTACTGGATGGGTAGGAATTACTATATGGAAATTACAGGAACAGATATGAAAGTCTTGAGTCTTTCCAGTCAGCAGCTCCACCACTCTCTTTGGTCTGATACTGCTGTGTGGGTTTCACACTGGATGCAAGCTGAGCATATGGTTTCTCTCTTCTGAAGTTTAGTTTGCTACATCTGTCGGTCATCCTCAGAGCCTGTCTTTCAGTGATTTGGGTGTATTTTCCAAACTCTTCCTGCATTGGTTGGCTAGGAAGCTCTTGTTTTTGCAGTTCTTAAGGTACTTAATCTTGACTAAACAGGGAGTAAAGTTTGTAAACGTAGCCTCACATTAGTGTTTTGGCAATGTGGCAGCTGTTGCACATTAAAACAGATTGTCCTTAAAATGTACCAGTGACTGCTGAAATGTGTACAGACTGTTGACATTTATGGAGGGCCTCATATTCCCCAAGGAGTGTAGAGATGTAGTGGTGGGCAGTGTGCCGATGTTACATGGTGGACAGATCCTGGCTCCAGAGCTGCAAGCAGCACAGCTTCCTCCCTTGGTGATGCTTTCCACTCTGAACAAACAGCCCTGATCTGAGAATGCATTACACTTTTTTCAGCCTACTTTGTTAATCCCTGCACAAAAGGTATCTAAAACCAAACAAAAGCCTTTCACAGAAGTAATCTGAAGAGACTGGAGGGAGATTTCAGTGTGGTAAAAGGAAGCTGAACTGTAACTTTTCACTGAGGTTCTTCTCATACAAAGGCTGACCTCTTTACCTAGAGAAACAGAAGCAGGCTGAAGATAACCTATTTCCCTGTCCCAACAGCTCAGTGTCACAACAAAAAATTCAGTCATTTGCTTCTATGTGAAAGGTCACTGGCAGAAGAGATGGTCTTTATTTAGATTCCCTGCTCCCATTGGTTCACAGAAGGGATGATTCCACATTTCGCTCACAAAACCTGCTTCTGGCAGTGCTGTTCCAGACAAAACACAGACTACCCATCAGGTAGTGGTTCAGTCCCTGAGACTGCCCCAGACTTGCTGGCTAGTCCTCCAAACCTCACTTTGCTACCCTGGTGCTTGACCTGCTGCCACATTTCTCCCTTGGAGCGTGATTTACTTTAAGGCGTTCAAGTTTCTTTCATTTGAAGGCATTGGGGGGTCATGGCACATTTCAGTACTCTTGCCTGTATTGATGACAGGAGAAAGAAACAAACATGGGTCTTGCAGGAGATAAACCCAGAAGGCTGCACTTGCTGTCTGCTGTTTTAATTGTCAGTTTCACTTTGTTTACTGTGGCTGATTTTATACCAAATATATTGAAATGCTAGGGATGCATTTATCACATGTAATATCAACCTTGCCTAGCAGAAAACTTACGTGCTTTCTCTGTAGGCTCAAAACCCAGAAAACTAGATGAAATATAAGAAATGTCAGAACTAGCACACACAGCAAAGATTTTATCATTTTAGTTGCAAAGCCTGATATATTTCCCCGGGCAGAAATTTCACAAAGTGTAGCTATTGCATGGTATTATTTTTATCACAAAGGTCTTTGGTGTGTGTCTGTGGTGACTATCATCCAAGGCAAGCAAGGAGGTAGGTGCCCTCAGAGTCTGAAGGGTGGTCAGAACCACGGTCCCCGTGAGGTAAGGTGACAGCACAACAGAGGCACCGAGCTCAGGTCGGCCCTTGCCCCATCCGTGTGTCCCTTACAGGGTGCCAGGATGAAGGCCACACTCAGATTGCTCTCAGGGCGTGTCCCACGCAGAGGGTCCCACCCAGGCCTGCGTTCACAGAGCACTTCCCTACCCCTCAGGGCTCCTGTGCTCGGCAGCCTTCCCATGTGCCCGTGCTGGCTGACCACACATGAGGAACCAGCCCTCATGCTGAAACCAGAGAGCAATGTTCCTTTTTTTTTTTTTTTAAGCAGGCAATATCTGCTAGAAAATTCCCTCTGGTGACATGGTTTCCTTCTAAGTCACATTAAGTCATGTTGGTCTGAAATTCTGTGTCTTCCCCTTCCCACCCATGACAAGCTGCAAGCCCTGCAGTTCAGGAAGAAGAGAGCTGCTGAGTACGGCTGTTGTACTTTTGTCCCACAGGCACATCCCACCCAGTGTTTTTTCCCCTTTCCTTTTTGCTTATGAGCAGTCTATGTCACCTGCACTCAAGAAGTATTACCTGTTGCAGAGGTCGGATTGCTGCTGCTGCTCCTGAGCTTTCTCCTTTTTCGTCTCTGCAGCTGCAACAGCTGTTTGTTAGGAGATCACCCCTCCTCTTTCCTCTTCCCCCACCCCACGACGTCACCGTATGTAGCACCAAGCAGGAACAACACCGCACTTCTTCCGAGAAAGAGCTTTCTAAACCCAAATATCTCCGTTGCATTTGCCCTGATCCTCAGCCAGCCCAGCCCGACCCAGCCTAGCCCAATCTAACCTACCCTACACTACCCTAACCTAACCTAATTGAAATTGGTTTCTTACTATTGTACCAGTAAGCTAGTCTGTAAATCCCACTAACTTTATTCCTTAACCCAGAGCAATGTTTTAAAGGATTACTAGAGAGAAGAAATGCAAAATTATAATGCTTCTTTTATGCTTAAATCGTCAGGACTACAGCAATGCTATAAATCCTATCAAATTGTAAAGAAAGATGGGAGCACAATATAAAAGGTGAACTTTAAATTACTTCAGATAGAGGAAAGAATTTTCCACTTATATAGAAATGTGTGGTTTTTCATGACACTCTGCCAATAGTGTCCTGTGAAATACGGACACTACTGGCAGAGTGAAAATATGTGTTCATCCTAGTTTACTGCAGCCCAAGTGTCTGGGATATCTCAGCATAGATCAGGTGAAGAATACCCTGACTTGTTTATAAACACCCTTCTGCCAATAAATAAGTTTTGCCACAGGCATTTGTGTTGAAATCACACCCCATCCTGCAGTGAAATTTGAAATTGGATGCTGTAAGTGAAGAACGCACTGAGGACATAATAAGCAAAGGATGTCATGTGTATGTACCAACTGCTGGAGGATAAAATGTCCCTTTCTGGGTCTTCTTCCTATTGCAAGTGGCACTGAGCTCCTGGCAGGACCATCTCTACTCCCTGTGGTGTCCTGGAGAGGTGTGAAATGCTTCCCTGGCTGGTGGTTGATTTTCTGGCAGGCACAGTGGGACACTGTTTTCCATGGTTATATACCCCACCTGAGACCTGAGCACAAGGTTCACACAGTTACAATTGGCTTTTCTGCCATGTGGCAGTTTACTTCCACTGCTTCAGAATCATCTTTTTCTAGGCTAAAGAGTTTCTTTCTTTCTTTCTCAGGAGGAAAGTAATTTATCAGTGTTAAATAGAGAGTTAGACACTTAAATATCATTATTGAAAGGCTTAGCTGAGCTCTTGCAAACAGCTTTCATACTGCCTGCCTCTGGGAGGACAACTGGAGTGACTAGTGCTGCCAGGAGTGGAGCTCACCTCTGTAACCACTGTAACAAGATCCAGGAGCAGAAAGAACACCTCTTTTCAAATACCTAAAAGCAACAAAAGCTCACATAACTTGGTGCAAAACACGTGTTGGCTCACATAGGTAACAAAGTGTCGGGGGTTGATGCTGTCCCAATGCCAAGTACCCATGAACCCTGCGCTCTCACTCCTCTCTGCAGCTGGACAGAGGAGAGAAAATTTAACGAAGCATTCGTGGGTTGTGGTAATGACCAGGAGAGATCCCTCAGCAAATACCATTATGGGCAAAACAGGCTCAACTTAGAGATATGAAGAACTTTTTACTAACAAAATCAGAGCAGGATAATGAGAAACAAGCCCTTAAAAAAACACCTTCCCTCCCCACCCCTCTGTCCTTCCAGCTCTACCTCCTACCCCAGTGACACAAGGGAGAAATGGAATGGGGGTTATGGTCAGTTCATCACCCGTGGCTTCTCCCACTGCTCAGGGAGAAGAGTAATTTCCCTACTTCACCATGGGGTTCCTTCCACTGGAGACAGATCACTGAGCACTTCTCCGAAGTGGGTCCATCTCATGAACAACAGCTCTCTGTGACCTGATACCACATGAGTCCATTCCACTGGCAACAGTGCTCCCNAGAAATGGAATGGGGGTTATGGTCAGTTCATCACCCGTGGCTTCTCCCACTGCTCAGGGAGAAGAGTAATTTCCCTACTTCACCATGGGGTTCCTTCCACTGGAGACAGATCACTGAGCACTTCTCCGAAGTGGGTCCATCTCATGAACAACAGCTCTCTGTGACCTGATACCACATGAGTCCATTCCACTGGCAACAGTGCTCCCCAAACTGCTGTGGCATGGGTCACTCTTCCACGGGGTGCAGTCCTCCAAGGGCAGGCTGCTCCTCTCTCCACTGTGTCTCTCACAGGATCACAGCCTCCTCTGAGGTAACCATCTGCTTCAGTGTGGGGCTCCTCCACGGGCTGTGGGTGGATCTCTGCATCCCCATGATCCTCCATCCGTGGGCTGCAGGGGCACAGCTGCTTCACCATGAGCTACACCACGGGCTGCAGGGGAATCTCAGCTCCAGCACCTGCTGGAGCACCTCCTGTCCCTCCTTCTGCACTGACCTTGGTGTCTGCAGAGTTGTTCCTCTCACATATTCTCACCCTGCTCTTCTCTGGCCGCAGTTACAACTGCGCAACAACTTTTGTTTTGATTTCTTCTTAAATCTGTCATCGCAGAGGCATTACACCCACTTCTAATTGGCCCAGCCTTGGTCAGTAGTGGGCCCGTCTTTGGAGCTACCAGAGACTGGCTCTGCCAGACATGGGGGAAGCTTCTGGCAGTTTCTCACAGAAGCCACCTCTATAGCCCCTCCTGCTACCAAAAACCCAGGCAGTGCAAACCCAATACACAAGGGCACCTGCAAGGGCTTGCAGTCTGGATTCCCATTCCTGTCCATAGTGGTGGCCACTCCTGGCACAGCCTGGCAGGAGGCAGAGGCAGCTGAGGGAGCTTCACCTGACTAGTGCTAGGGAGGTGCTGCCCACTACTGAAGCATTTTGAGGGCTTTGCTTTGGCAGCAGTGTGGCCCTGTGGAGATGATGCTCATTCCCTGCTGAAAAAAAATCTCTTGGGGTGATGGCATGTGAAAGGAGTGATGTTGTCCTCCAAAAGGAAGGAAGTGGATGCCTTCTCTGTGATGAGGAATGAGGCATGGCAAGGGGCAATGGCTAGAAAATTTACTTCAAAGGTGTACTTCTGACCTGAACTATAATGCTCTTATTAGTGCACACATTTGAGTGGCAATGCATTGCAGCGATGCAGCCAGGATACAGGGCTCATAAATAAATTATTGCATACACATTCGAATTCTACTTTGAGAGATGTAGAATACAATTCAAGTGGCTTGTAGTTGGTCTGGCCAATCACACCTGATGCTAGGCCTTAGTACAAAAAATCCTCCTCTAAATTCATGACTTTTTTCTGCATACAACTTTCATTTGGAAACACATGTGAAGTCCCTTTAGCTGTGTGATTTACAGTGATATTTTTATAGTGTGATGAATAGGAGAAAGTAACAGGTAACAGCTTTTATTAGACTAGATAGAAGTGGGGATGCTTCTAGGCACACAGAGTTTGAGAATGGCATTCACACTTAAAACGTTTAACATTTTGTATGCTGCAAAGACATTCAGAGGAAAGCAAGTGTTAAATGGCACCGTTGAAACACAGGTTAGCTGGATATGGGAACAAGAGAGTAAGTCCCAGAAAAAAATCTACCTTTTTATTTGTGGAAAATAAACTTCCTTCTCCACTCCAGCTATTCTCTTGCAGACTAACTTCTGTCTAGAAACTACTTGTCCAGCACCAAAATATTATTTGTATATTGCTGCTCGCATCTCTTAAAACAAGCTATATGACTGTTCAGCCTATGATGTTAAGACTGAGTCTCCTGGGTTTTTCAAAGTCTAGACATATTTTAGCTGCATTTGGTTTCCTTGCATCATGAGGTGGGGAAAACACCTGGGCATGGTGCTTGTGTCAGTAATCTTTGCAAGGGGATTCTTTGTGTAGAAAGTTAATGGCAATCCTGAAATGTTTCATGTGATATGGAAATAATTTCATTCTCTTCAAACAGGAAACATCACCAGGCTAAAACATCTGTTCCTTTTATGCACAGCTTTTGTTTCCAAATCCTTGCTATAAAAGCAATATGCAGATGTGTTTTTAAGAAAAGAAAACATGTCTTAAAATTAATTTTCAATGTTCCTGATAACTTTATGTCTCCTTTCCTCCATTATTAGATTTTTTGGCTGTGTGAATTCAAGCCTGTGTTGTCCAGTGGATTACACTATTTTAAGCACTGGTAAATCACAGCTCTAAAACTTGTGCTTAGCTGTAAGCACACACTCATGTGCCATTCACCTCAGTTAAAGAGTAAATCCTGGGCTGCCTGGGGACTGTGGGGTTGATGTGGTGCTGCACTGGCCACTCTTAACTTCTTGCTAGCAGGTGGAGTTATTTGCAGAGTACTGGTTGATGTTTGCATTGCGTGACCAAGACTGATAATGAGGAAAGGAAGGCTGTGTGAGGCAGCAGGGGAAGCAAAGGCATCTTCACTGCAAGCAAGAAATGGGGAAAACTGACAGTGGTTTTTTCTGTACTCTCAAGCTGGGCTAAGAGGAAGCAGCCGTGCCAGCTTCACAGCTCTCACACGCAGGAGATTTTATAAATTCGGCTTGAAAACAGGTCCTACCCCACCAGAGCTGAGTTGCTGGTGTCATCTAACAGAGCAAGTCACACCAAAGATCCTGACTGCTTTAGGATGAGAAGAGCTGTACTGGGGGAGCAAGCATTGTGCCACAAGGGTCTACCAAATAGATACACAGCTGGCAGGGGGGTTAGCTTTACAATTTCATCAGGTGAAAAAAGGTATTTGGAAATGCTTTTGGGGAAAAAAGAGGATCCCACCAGCCAGTCTGTTTGGCTTTGTGAATCCTTTTGCATTTTGCCACCTTTCCTGTCCAGACCTCCCAAAATGTCCCTTGGAGAAGAAATGACAGCCTTACCCTCCTTACTTGTCAGTTGTGAGTCCCTGAGGGAGCAGGTCCTATGGCCTCTAGATTGACTGTCCTTGTAACCAGCCCCACAATTCTAAGGGAATATGTTGGTTTGGGGGATTCATTATTTTCAAACAATCATTTCAAGCATTGAGACTACAATATTACCCTAATCCCCAGGCTGAGGTAAAAAATAGAAAGCTACTAACTCTCCTCTCTGCATAGGATAAAAATGCAAACCATCGCGTTTCCGGAGCACACCTTAATCCTGTTTTTCTTTAAAACCTTTCCACGTGGAAGCAACTTATTTTTATGATACAAAGGATGACTTTTTAGGCTGATTATTATAACCTGGTTTTACTATTCTTAAGGAAACTGAATCTGCATATTCAGGGACAATACAATCTATTTTTTAGGGTAATAATTTTTTACAATTCATTTCTCTTTCAGGGTGCAGTGTAAATAGCATCTCTCATTTCCATTAAAAAAATTGAGCCTTCATCCTTTATTATGTCCTTCCTTCTTATTCCCAACCAGCCTCATTCCAGCAGAGTAGGAAATTCACAGGTATTGCTTGGGAGGCTGTTAAAAGATTAACTAAATATCAAAGACGTACTCAGTTTTGAAATGAATCATGTTTCTACAGTGTCTCTGCCTCCTAATTCATTTCTCTCAGTTTCATTGCTGGATGAGACCCATGAACCCATCAAACATGTAACTGCAATAATAAAGACGAGTTACTGCTAGTTGGGCTGGGAGATTTCACTTTATTTAAAGTGTTAGTCCTCACCAAGTCACTCATAACGGAAGTTGTGATAATAGTTTATGACATTTTCTAGGAATGTAATGGTTTGCAGAAGTAGTGAGCTGTGGGGAACTGGGAATTAAAAAAAGAAGAAAACAGGGGAAGCAAACTAAGTCTTTATTATCTTGAAATACTTCTAATGATCAGTAATCATGTGCAACATAAATCTTTTTTAAATACGAGTAGCTCTGACAGGATTTAATCCTTGTCACAAGGACAACACTGTGAGTTCTACTGCAGGCAGTACCTAAAATTATTAAAATATTATAATCACAAGAAAAAGTCTATTATGGCCAGTATGAGCTTTTCCCAAAAAGTGGGAACAGAGTACAGTTCAATCCAAAGAGACTTGAAAAGAAAGTATATTAATTGCTTAAAGAGAGAGCAACATTTTGTAAAATAGTTGAAGCCAAATAGTCTTTGTTACTTCATCAAAGAAAAGCGTTCTGTTTTATATAAATATATCTATCAAGATATTTCCTTTCTGGGAATTGTAACACACAGTACTCCAGTTAAGTCCAGAGGAAGTTGTAAAGGTTCTGGTCTACCAAGATAAGAAACTTGAGGCATAGTTGACAGAGAGAGTTACAGTGAGTAGATGTGGTAACTGGTGTGCAGGAGCCAGATATGCTATTTGAAATCTCAGTAGTTAATCTCCTTAGTGTGGATTTTGACTTTGCAAATCCACTTCCATGCTTTAACAATTATTTTTCAGAAGGGAGTGTTAACTGTGTTTACTTTTACGTCTCCAAAATCAGACAATATAATTTGCTTAGAACACCGAATTTCTCATTGCTGAAGGTAACATGGTTTTAGAATTCTAACTGTGAACACTTGGGCTCAACAAGGCTGGTCTTAGGAAGTGAACTAACCTTGCAGCCTCTTGTGTAGAGAACTGAGGCAGGACATGAATTTCCCTGTGCTCATCTGCTTGTCACTTGCCATTGCTTCTTCCTCAGCTCTACTGAAATTAAACCAGAGAGCTACCAGTTCACACCAGATGAGATTTTCAGTTTTGAAGTCATACAGAGAGAAAAAGAATTAATTCAGGACACAACTAATGAAGAGCCTGAATGGTGTTCAGAAGCATGGTGTTCAGAAGCAGGGTTGGCAGTGCATGGCTGCAGAGAGGCAGCCCCACAGTAGCACTGCAGCTTCCCTCTAGTTTGCAGGCTGGGCTGTGGCACTGGGATGGGTGAAGGTTGAGAAGATTGTCCTCACATTCCCAGTCAGATGTTTTTTCCTCTGGGAACTCTCAGCAATAAAAAAGCCCTTGCACCTTCTTAAGGATATCACAGTATCAGTAGAAATGTGGGAAATGATGGTACAAATGGCTCATCCCTGCCTATATGAGGATTAGAAGATTTTTGAATATTAAAAACAAGTCACCTTGTTGGAAAGTATCAATTGCAATATTACTTGCATGATTCATTTTTTTTTGCTTTGCATAAAATTTCTGAAGCAAAGTAAATTCATTCTGTCAGTTAGAACTGAGAACTGACAGCTTCTTTCAGGATTTGCTCTTTATCTTTGTCACTCTTATTTCTTGGTCTTCCCTCTGATTGCTCCCTGGAGAAACTCAGTGTTTCTCCACAGCTGGGAGGGAGAAAATAGATTAGGGCTAGCCCTGACAAGGGACAGACTGGAAAGGATGAGGACTGGCAGGATGCAGCAGTCTGTGGGTGCTGTCTTCCCGTGAGCAGTTCCTGATCCCTTTTCCTGCATAACCCCCAGCCCCAGTGTTGGTCTGCCTGCTCCACCACCGCCACCCCTGTAACTTCCCTGGGCTGCTCTGAAGGACAAGCAACAAGGGCTAATCCTTGGTGATTGTTTGGAGAGTTATTTCCACAGGCTTTTGTCCTGCTTTGGTTTGGGACTTTTTTCTGGTTTGGGTTTACTTTTTTTTTATTTCTCCAATTTAAAAATTAAGCCAGATCTGATGGAACAAGCCAAGCCCATGGACAAAGTGCTTTGAACAGCTGTAGTTGATAGTTGACTGCGCCTTATGAATAATTTTTTCCAAAATAAAGTCTAGAATAAGCATTCTTCATTTCTGCTGTAGCTATTCTGAAATTTCATGTGGAAGACAAGGCTTTTGACCCTAGGCCCATAAACCCACTCCAGAAAACTAACTCTGCATAGATGAAAACTTTTTTAGTGTCCCCAAAAGTGCAACACAGCTAAGTCCAGCACAACACAGATAAACGAGGTGCTGTGACACTAGACATGAGAACAGCCACAGCTGTGAACCTGTGTTGCACAGCCCTGGTGTGTGAGTTTTTTGGAAAAATTTATGAAGCTTCTTGGCTTATGATCAGTCCGATCTTGGAAGGATTTTGTTTCATCTGTGCTAAATTTATGAGGGGGATTTGAGACTTCACATCCATTATTTTATTAATTTCCATTTAAAAATAATGTATGTATTTGCCTCTTCTGTTTAACTTGTAGAAAAATACTAAGTGGAAGAAATACCAGAGGGTTTCAGCTAGCCAGGGACATAATATGCAGCTCCTACATATTACTCCAGAATGTTACAAGGGCGTCGTGAAGAGAGATGGTCTTCTGAACCTCCATCATTCTTACATTAGCCTTAAGAATCCTTACCTTTCTTTAAAGTAAGAATAAAACAAAGGCGTATTGGCTTGCAATTTTCTTTTCCCTTTTATTTGTTCAGTAACTATGATTATTCCAGGGTCTCCATCTTTAAACATGTCTTCTAGATAGTGTCTCAATACAAATAATTTCTGTTGCCTCACAGCTGGCTAAAAAGTAATTGAAACGGAATGTTGCTTTATAAGCTCTTGTCCATCATCTCTGAGATCTTCTTGTTTTTTCAAGAATAGTTAATTTTTCTTTCAATTCCCTTCTGTGGACCAGTAGCACTTTATTGATAAGCATGCTCATGAAGAGCTGAAACACTGTCTTGCCAAAACACATTTACATTCACTGACAATTCTTACATTTGTCTCTAATTTCACTTTGCCCTCTAGTGCCCATTCTGATTTTTTTCTGCACTGCAAAGTACTGTGTTGACTGAAATACATCAAAACGGATTTTTATTTGGTGCTGAGATATTTAAGGACAGCTATGAATTAAAAAGAAAACTCGATGATATGAAAGTTTCTGAAAAACTAGTGGGCCATAAATTAACATATTCTCATTGCAGACAAGTTAGGCAATAAAAACTGGAATCCCTCACAAGAGAGCAGCTGAAAAATATTTCATGTTATTTCCAAATTTCGGTAAAAGTAAGACCATTTCAATAACAGTTTCATGCATTACAAAAGCCACCCAAAAATATCAGAAGCAGAAAAGTAAGCACCCTGAATGCCATTTTATTGTACAGGTTTGAAGAACTACAAAAACCAAACAAGCAACAGGAAAGATGTTTGAAATAGTCCCAAGACAGGACTATTTCAAATGTGGTTAGTTACAAAGCCCAAGAAATACGTATTTTGCTGTAACATTTGTGGCAGGGTGTCACCAGGTGGAAAAATTACTCTGAAAATTTACTCTGATTTTTCGGTCCTTTTTGTTGTTCTGGATCCTGGTGAAGTTGCTAGCTGGTTTTATTTCTGGTATTTCAGCTTCATCCGTAAGATCCATGTCTGCCATCTCTTCTTTACCTTGCATCCATGGGTGCTATAGAGGACAGTATAGGCACTCTGCAAAAGAGACCTGCGTTATAGATGTGACACCTGAGACCCCATGCACCGTCACTGCTGTTCATACCAGTCCATTTTTTGCTAAGATGCACCTTTCTATTATCTCCCATTTCAATGATACTTTTCTGAATGTTTGACGATCAGAAAACACTTTAAAGTTGTTCCTTACCTGGATGCTTAAACCAACCTCTGTTAGACCTTCTGGGCTAACACCACCCTCTTTCGGGACCCACAGATATACTCTTCCCCTCTGCTTTTTTATGCCAGACCCAGAAGCCTGTGCCAAATGTACATCAGGGTGGCCACAGATAGATTTTTTTTTTTAAGTTGCTGAGGTTCTACCAAAGTTTTAACTCTATTCTTTCGGTATAAGAGCTTGGTATAGATCTGTTCCCCTCACAGCAAATGGTTAGGGAAAGCACACCATTTGGAATGGAGTTACCTAGGGACAATTTCCCAAAGGTAAAATCCAGGCCCAGTTTTATTGCAAGATGTTTCAAAGAATTTTATTATATTGTAAATATTGCTGAAGGCTGTGTGGTTTGGAGGGGAAATTAATGGGAGGCCATCTATGTGGTTCAATTTGTGTGCAAAGGGAAAGAGACAGATATCATGCAGCAATAAAGCACAGCACTGGATGGTGATATTTGAGGTTGCCAAGATGAACATACTCATCAGCAAATAGAATGTGCCACAGGCAGATGTGGCTGTAGGATACTTTTACATAGAAAAGTTACTTCAGATAATCTTATGAAAAAACGTTGAAGTGAATTGGAAACACAGCAGGAGGGAATAAAAGCCTTGCCCCCAAATAGTTATTTGAGGCAAATATATTTCAATTAAAAGTAACACTGCCCAGTTGGGAAGTTACTACAGAAGCCATAACTACTGCAAAAAATGTACTATATAGATAAATCCTTCTATAATTTACGTCTTTGAACAAAGCAAAAGTTAAAATTACTCAAATGTAAAAAAATGGCATGCTTTTAAAAGAGGATACAAACTTTCAAAGAAAAATGCATATTCTTGACCTAAGTCAGGCCCACTTAAATAAGCAATGTAATATTTTATCTTTGATGAAACTGTACAAATCTAGAAATTCCTGTGAGGCATGGGATATGTAGTTCATTCACAAATACGTGATTCTCTGCTGGTAGGTGAAATAGAGATGGAAAGTACCTGAATGTTTTTTCAGCAAAAAACACCTTAGAATATCTGTCAAAGGTTGCAATATCTTCCTAGGGAGTAACCCTCATTGAAAATTCATATAGATTAATTTATACCTAGAGCAGACACCTTGCTTACCAAGGAAACAAATTACATTACAATGAATAATGCATTACATTTGCAAAATTAAGTTTCAGAAGCATAATTATTTAAATGCACTAAAAATTAGCTAGAGCATTGCCACAAGATAGATCATAGAATAAATAATAAAAACTTATTATTTGTTTATAAATATTTGTTTATAAATATTATAAATTATGTGAGGATAAAATCTTAGTACCTTAGTTTTTAAGCTTCCTTGTCACCTTATCAATCAGTTGGAGACATCTCCTCATTTCTGCACGGCTGATCTCCCAAGAGCACAGGTTATGTTGTTTGTCTTTAAGAAAACAGTCTATTTTTCGGAAGTACTTTTTCAGTTTCAGCCTGCTGACTTCTTTACTCCGATGGTAATGGGTGTGCTTTTTGATTACACATGCCCCCAATTGCTCAATTTGCAGGTAAAGTCCATTTTGGAACTCATCCAAAGCTGTCCCATCCCAGGCAGCTAGAGTCAGATTTTTGCTAAAGATATAGAAGATATGTTGGAAGATCTCTTCAATGGCAACTCCAACACTCTCATTCTGCCTGGGCTGCAGAATCTGCGTAGGAAATCTGAAGGACGTTTTCTCTCTTAGACACTGTTGAGGAAACTTTTTGCCCATTTTATCCAAGAGTCTCAGGCTGTTCTCAATCACTTTTCTTTGCTGGAAAGGGAGGTGGTTGCAGTGAAGACTGGAAATAATGGTGGTGCATGACAGTATGAGGCCAATTTGTATTAAGCCAAAAGCATTCATGATAAAGACAAGCTCTAAGGTTCCTCCTTTCCTGTGTATAAATTCTGAGTGCTGCACTGGGTGCTTTGAAGTCATTTGTAGACTTCCATTTCTTCAAAATCGTGACATTTAATTATTCTGTAGGAGAAGTTTTCTTTCATCATTTGTTGGTTTTTAAGGTTTTCCCCCCGTGTATGCTTTTGACAACACTTTCATTTTCTACTTTATGACTTCATAGTCTTTTTTTGTTTTGTTTTTCTACTTTCTTTTTATTTCAGATGTACATTAGAATATATTATATACATGTTAGATTATTTATTCTCTCTACCACTAAAGTTCTATAGGATAATGAGAATATTAAGTACTTGTTTTCTTAATATTCTAGCAGTGGAAGAACATGCTTGAAATAAAGTTACATTCTCAATGAAGGGTCAGGGACATGCTGAATACTACTGCCATCCTGTCTCCTATAGCATGATTTATACTTCCAAGTTTCAATTAAGCTTTCTCTACCTATTTTTTTCAGAAAAAAAATATTTTCTTTCTCCTCATCTTTATTCCTTACAACCATTTAGACTCAAAGGATGGATACATATCAGTAGAATATGTGTGTGTGTGTGTGTGTCTATGTGTAGAAAAATGTGTATTAATATATGGGTTTTGATACATAAACACTGCTAATTAAATGAAGCCTTGACCTCACTTAGAGACTGTAAATGCCATGCAAACACAAACACTAATATATGAAGAAGTTAGATACTTGGATGAAATGCTCCTTTGCCCCATATGAGTAACTGAGCTATAGGTAATATCAGTGCCAATTGAGTATAGGTCTGAATTCTGACAATAAATGGGGAGAATGAATAGGGATGACAAAAAATGCAATTCAGTCATTTGCCTTCCCTTGCCATACAATAGGGGCAGAGAAGACTATCACAGTACTTTGGGATGTCTGGCCCATGTTTTTGATTGTATGTTGATGAAAGCTAGTCTTAAACTGCTGTTTTGTTGTCTCCCCTGCCTCCTGTGAATATATGTGTGATTGCAAAGGCAATAGTCTGTAAGTGATACTGTCTGGATAAAGAGGTCAGATAAACTTGTTTTTTAGTCTAAGACCCGGATATGTATTTGTTGCATAAAGAGTATAGAAGACTGGCAGAAAATAAATCCCCTTCATTCCCAGCTGGTCCCCAGAAAACAGACAGACTAGGTGCAGCTGTGCTTAATTTTTGATTAGAACCAATTTGTCACTCTAAATTCAGTCACATTCAGTGTGATCCCAGAGGCACCAATGGTGAGGGTTACACTCTAAGTCTGGTCTCATTCACAATCACAGAGTCACAAAAATAGTGCAGTTTAATCATTCATCACAGTATGGTCAACGTGAATAAGAACTTTAAAGAACCCAGATTCACCAATGTTTCAGTTTATTGGGGCGTCAGGTTATATGTTAGATTTCCAGAGAGAGATTCACTAGACGTGAAAAAGTGCACAATGCTATGTGCAAGTGTTCCTATGTGTACTCTGACACAGCTGGAGGTCAAATCTTGCCAAAGAGCTGCCCCTGCTTTGGGGAGGAGCAAGCCCATTGACTTGTCTGCAAGGTGCTCGTGGTTTCATCCTCTGCCATGAAAGATTTCAGATACCAGTTTATGCATGTGGGTGAAGTGAACGTGAGACTGCAGCCAAATCCCTGTTACTGCCAGCATGAATGCGGAGAGGGGCAGCTACATTATATGATAATGAAGGATACAGAGAGAGATTACAAAATCTATGAGTCTTGTGCAAGGGTGGAACAGAACACAATGGGGAGACCTTGGTGTCACTCCCTGTTCCACCTGGCCAATTGCAACAGTGAGGGCCAGCTACAATCCTCCTGATGACCCATCACCCATCAGCAAGCCATCATGCCCGCAGTCATCCCTTCACCACTTATCTCGTGGCTCTAGGCCTCATTCCTACGGTATTCTTGTTCTGTTGCTGCACCCACTGCTATGTGGTTGGCTTCGTTCCCAGTCTGGTAGTCACTCCAAGCAGACTGATGATGCTGTTTTAGAGCTTCCTATATGTTCAGCATGTAGATATTTGGGAGGCTTTAAAAAGTTGCTTAAGCAAACTTGGACTGGGTGTACTGCCAGGGTAAGGAAAAATCTATCCCCTATCACCTATGACAACAAAGAGTAACAACAATCAGAGTGGAACACAGAAAGTGTAATATGAAATGAAATATTTTCACTTACTGGGAATGTTTATTTGGAAAACTGGCCTGAAGTGCATCAGAAATCAGTAAAAAACTTACATAAATCAATAAAATTATTACATAGTGTTACAAGAATTTCCATAAATGATACACAATTTTTTCCAAAACTGTAGCCATTACATGAGTTTAATCCATCTAGTGATTTAAACAGCTAAACTTCATCATATTCATTATGTCTTCCAGACACACAAGTTAAAATAGCTTTGTCCAGGTTTCCATCTTAGTGAAGAGCTGAGGATACCATCCTGAGTGTCACAGAGGGGAAAATAGTCTCTTCTGTATTTCTTAAAAAGATAGGGTAGGTCCAGGTGTCTTATTGTCTTGTCTGTCTTAACATGTTGTCTACACTTTCTCCCAGAACAGTTACACCTGACTTAGTCCACCAGAGTTTGGTTTCTGTTTGGTTTTGTTTGTGTGTGTGTGTTTGTCTGATAACAATTAATTGTTCCACCACAGTCAGCCAGTTTCTTGATTATTGCACTAAGCAAAGCATAGTACTGACATTGCACGATTCAGGACACAATTTACTCTAATCATCTACCTTTACTGCTTCATTCAAGAACAAACAATTCATTAAAAGTAATGACTGGAAGGAGTAACCGAGTGATAGGAAGCTGCAGCACAGATTGGTATTTATTCCTCTGCGAGTGAAGCACAGACCAACCAAGCTGGAATTAAATGAGGGAAAGTGTTGACAAAGCACATCTGTATTTCCAAGTAAAGATAACAGATCATTATTCTGGAAATGTTATCTAATCTTCAATTCACAAAAAAGATTTGTTTCTGTAAGATCATCTAGCTATATATGTATTCATTACAGAAGACTAAAGCTAAAGAAATGCACATTTTTTTCTTTCTAACATCTTTAAAAAGCTGTAAATTACTTCTCTTGTAATGGAAACTTTTCATTATATTTTATAACACAATGGAGGAATTAAATGAATATTTGCTATCCATGGGTTCTTTTATCTCAGCCACCAAGGCAAGTGGAAAGTCGAAGTTCAGCCTATGTATAGGATGGCAAATGGACCATTGAGACAGAACATTACTGCAAAATAGTCATCTTTTCACCTCATATAACTACCCTGTGTTAAAACATTTTATCTACTCTTGATACCAGTTTCTCCATTCAGTCAATACACACTGATTTTAAAAAGTCAGTGTGTAACAAAGGAGTTCAGGTAGGTTTGGCTTGTCACTGCACAAGACAACTTCCTCCACATCCACAACGGCCCATGTTGAAAGAAAATTATTTTTTCATTATGCTTTCCATACAGCTATGTGTGCCAGTCTTCTGTCTTACAGGTGGTAAGAGTGGCTTGGGCTGGAAGGGACCTTGTAAGTCTAGTGAGGAGCGGCTGAGGGAGCTGGGGGTGTTCAGTCTGGAGAAAAGGAGGCTCGGGGGAGACCTTATTGCTCTCTACAACTGCCTGAAAGGAGGTTGTAGCCAGGTCGGGGTCAGTCTCTTCTAGGGACAGGACAAGAGGGCACAGACTCATGTTCAGGTTGGACATAATGAAGAATTTGTTCATGGAAAGGGTTGCTAAGCATTGGAATGGACTGCTCCGGGAGGTGGTAAAATCACCATCCCTGGAGGTGTTCAAGAAATAACTGTATGGGGACCTTGGTGCTATGGTTTACTTGACAAGGTGGTGGTCAAAGGTTGGATGATCTCAGAGCTTTTTCCAATGTGAATGATTCTATGATCCTTGGATCACCTAGTTCTAAACCCCCTTGCCTAGGGCAGGAACACCTTCCATTTGACCAGGTTGCTCTGAGCTCCATCCAACCCAGCCTTGAACACTTCCAGGGATGAAGCATTCACAGCTTCTCTGGGCAGCCTGTTCTAGTGCCTCACAACCTCACAGTAAAGAATTTCTTCCTAATATCTAATCTAAAATTACCCTCCTTCAACCTAAAGCCATTGGCCCTTGTCGTACCACTACATATCCTTGTCAAAAGTCCCTCTCCAGCTTCCTTGTAGACTCCCTTTAGGTACATGAGAGTGCTGTAAGGTCACCCCAAAGTCTTCTCCAGGCTGACCAACCACAGCTGCTTCAGCCTTTCTTCACAAGAGAGGTGCTCCATCCCTCTCATAATATTCATGGCCTCCTCTGGACTCTCTCCAACAGGTCCATGTCCTTCCTGTGCTGGGACCCCAGAGCTGGATGCAGCACTGCAGGTGGGGTGTCACCAGAGCAGAGCAGAGGGGCAGAATCCCCTCCCTGGCCCTGCTGCCCACTCTGCTTTGGATGCAGCCCAGGACACACTCGGCTTTCTGGTCTGCAAGCGCTCACTGTTACCCCATGTCCAACTTTTCAGCCATGAGAACCCACAAGTCTTCCTCCCCAGGGATAATGTCAGTGAGTTCACTTCCCACTCTGTATTCATGTCTCAGATTGCCCTGGTCCGTGTGCAGCACCTTGCACTTGGACTTGTTGGGGTTCTTGTGGGCCCACTTCTCAGGTTTGTCCAGGTTCCTCTGGATGGCAACCCATCCTTTTGCTTTTGTGTCACATGCAGCACTCAGTTTCATATCATCTGCACCAGCACTTGATCTCACTTTCTATGTCATTTATAAAAATCCTGCTCAGGGAGCCGAGTACACAGAGCACAACCGCTCTGTTCAAGACTGAGGCAAAAAAGGCGTTCAGTAGTTCAGCCTTTTTCCTTATCACTTGTCACAGTGTCTTCCCGTGAATCCAATAAAGTTCACCCTCTTCATCCTGGTTGAGGTGGATGATGACTGAGCGAGTGGGGGCCGGGAAGCCGTGCTGCGCCGTGTCTGGCCTGCCCTTGCCGACGGCTGCGCTGCCGGGGCTGCTGCAGGAAGCCGGGCAGCGCCAGGGGCAGCCCGCAGGTGTCACCAGCGCCTCCCGCCATCCGCTGTTCCTCAGGAACAGGCCCTGTGCCGCCACGGCTCCGGGTGCCGCGGTACGGTCCCGAACAGCTGCTCTGGGAGAGCAACCCCTCAGCCCCGTTACACCGCATTTAGATCGCTATATTTCACGTGTTCTGTAAATTTATATCACATATGTGTATTATATTGGTATCTTCTTTAACAATGATCTGGAAAGGAATCAAGTGCCCCTTAGTCAGTTTGTGGGTGACACTGAGCTGGGCAGGAGTGTTGACCTGCTGGAGGATAGAAAGGCCCTGCAGAGGGCTCTGGACAGGCTGGATCGATGGGCCCACAAGGCCACTGGTGTGAGGTTTAACATGACCAAGTGCCAGGCCCTGTCCTTGTGAACCCCCCTTATGCTGGGTAACAACAACTTTAAGCAGCACCACAGGCTGAGGACAGCATGGCTGGAAAATTGCCTGGCAGGAAAGGGCCTGGGGGTGCTGGTCAACAGTGGCTGAACATGAGCCAACGTGTGCTCAGGTAGCCAAAGTGGCCAGTGGCATCGTGGCCAGGAGGACCAGATGAGGGATTGTCCGCCTGTACTTGACACTGGTGAGATCACACCTCGAGTGCTGTGTTCATTTCTGGGTCCCTCACTCAGTACAGGACATTGAGGTGCTGGAGCGTGTCCAGAGAAAAGCAACAGAAGTGGTGAAGGATCTGGAACACAAGTCCTGTGAGGAGTGGCTGAGGGAGCTGGGAGTGTTTAG
>VZTN01033413.1:8914-21661 GCA_013400515.1 Erpornis zantholeuca | reverse complement strand
AGAATAATAATGCAGGAATTAAAAACGTAAAATTGCACGTAAGAAATTGGAATATTTTGTTTGGGTTCTTGGGCTATTATAAACTTGGAGATCAAAACAAAAATGGTTGTTAACATCAAAGGCATTGTATCAAATCATCCGTTTATTGACAATATCAACACCTTTAAATATGTTAGTGTATGAAATAAGTGTTGGAACCAAACAAACTATTGTTTACTGGCATCATCTGAGTCTCCTAATGCTCTGCATGACATTTTTCTTCCAGTGTTCTTATTTTTTCCTCTTAGAGATTATTGTATGTGGGTGGTTGGGATAGAGAAGGAATGTGTCTTGATATTTCACAGAGAAGAATATCCTGATCCAGACCATATGCCTGACAGTGTCTAAAATGAAAGGTAAAATCTTCCATTATTAACAATCAAATGCTCCTTTGGGATCTAACTCCAGGTTTGTATCTATGGTTTAAACCATGCGTTCATCAAAGTAAAAGCAATGTTGTTACTGGTTTTAAAGAGTGTGGCTTCGCTATTGTGTTAACTCACAGTCAAGCTTGCACAAAAGTCTTTATTTACCTGATTATACCCACTGCAATATTAGCTTGAAAGCTAGCTTTAATTAGAAGAGCTTGGACACTAGAAAAGAGCTCTCAAAGTGCAAGCTCGTGGAACCTACGAGGCAAAGTCTATCCAGCAACCTCCATCTTCACCGATGCAATGCTGGCAATGTGCTGCTGTTCCTGCCATGAGGGCAACATTTTGCAGAGGTGGATGTTCTAACACTAACATTTTTCAACAGCTGTGTCAATGTGGACAATCATAAGGATCAGTCAGGTAGTTAAAACACCTGAACTCATCTGTTCAAAAAAGTCTCAGAGACTTTTAATGCAACAGGAGTTGGATTATATTGTCAGAGGGCCTAGTTTGGCATAAGACTGATGAACTTAAGGTCAAAGTAACATTAATTAGACAGCATGCACAGGGCCAAAATTTCTACTGACTATTTAAAAATGATGTTTAGTATTTCTTGATTACATTACTGACTACAATGGTGACTTGTGCTTATGCTTTTCTTGATTGCACTTTGAAGTTAATTTAAATAATTCTGCTTGTGAAAATCCAAAGATAACATTATAAATATGGGGAAGTACTGGGAAAAATCAATGCATCATCTAATGATGTGTCCTGTCCTCATGATGGTATAAGAAAAAGTCAGAGTTTTATTTCCTGTGTTATACACTCAGTATCCAAGAAGTTGTTAAACCATGTTTTGTTATCTTTTTCTTTACTAGTTATTTCTATCATTGTATTGCTTTTTCACAATTTCTAGATACTAAACTGATGTTTTTAAAGAGCTGTGTGTCATAACCCCATGATCTCACTCCTGAGTGTTAATAGCCAGCTCTGAAACCACCATTTTACATATGACAGTAAGTCTTACTTTTGTTTTATGGTATTTGATATCTATCTATGCTAAACATATTTTATATCTCATATATATTTATTTTATATCTCACTGAGTTTTATAAAGTATATGATTCCATGACAATATATTATTATGAAAGTGTCCCAAGAAAATTAATTCACCTTAAAATTCATACTCCTTTCCAGGTAATTTGCCAGAAAAGAGAGCCAAGCCCATTTAAATCAGCATTCTTTGAGCAAAATAATCTACATTATTCTAGAAAGAGCATAAAAATTCAAGCAAGAAAGAGAAGGAACACTTTGAATGTTCTTCTAGAATCCAGCAGGTTCATTTGAGGATTTTTGCAACTAGAAGTGAAGATTTTGTATTTAGAACTTCAAGATGAATTTTTCTTCCATTAATTTGTTTGCTTTCCAAATCCATCTAAATTTTCACCATCCACAGACTTCCTTAAAAAGCCCAGAGTACAATCACTTCTCCATACTTGAAAAAAGAATTTTAAAAAATTTAAAATAGTTCACATTTTACCTTTCTGCCTGTGATCAAAGAATATTTTATTGGTTTTTCTTTTGTCCATGCCACTTCAAATGATTCACAGATAAAACAAACCTTTGCAGTTTTCCCTAGTGCAAAATCAAACAGGTTTTTTGAGAGTTAAATTTAAAAATCTTTGCTATCTTGCTCTGGACGAATTTATTTCAATGCTTTGTGTTTTGATAGTGTCTCCATATGTTTCAGGGTAAGAATAATGGTCTTTGTAATAGTATAATTTCACAACATATTGGCATTCAGATATTGTACAAAACTTAGTGAGCATTAAACTGCAGTGTGTCTGTTAGGTAATATGAAAGAGCATGGGCATACATGTGAATATAATCACTGCAATAAGGAATTTGATTTCAACAAGCTAACCCCAGAAATTTACAAAAAGCAGACTAAACTCCATCATTTTTCTTTGAATTCCTAGCATCTTCAGGACTGATGAAAACAAGATGCAAATGGCTATAACTAATAGGGTAAACAGAAAGAAAAATAATTGCACTTGACTTGAGAAACTAAAGAAAAGTTAAACAACTCACATGAGTTCACAACATTTAACACTGCAGCTGAATTCTGCTTTCTGATTCTATGGTCAAGTGATTCTCTCATGCTTTCTGTAATTATTATTTATTGCCACTGTGTCAGAAAAAAAGTACTGAACACTGAAAATTTTGTAAATTTTTTTGGGTGATATCTTAATATTAAAGCTTCCAAAGTAAAATAATTGGGTATGATTATCTTGAAATTGTCTGCATTAGATAGTAGAGAGAAAATGGGGCCTTGAAATGTGCTCTGTTCTTAGGCATCCTGGGGTACTTGCTTCTTAAGAAGGAAATAGATGAGAAATAGTTCTGAAATGAACTCAATTGACCTTGGCAACAGGCGCACTAATGGCTCTGGGAGCGGAGAGCAGGGCAGGCTGCTTAATCCTCAGTGTCAGAAAGCAATTAAATCCACTAATTACCAAATTATGTGTTCCAATGCTCAAAGGCAAGCACAAGCAGTAGTGATTAACCATTTCGCAAAGAAATTCTTCCCCCTCTCTCTCCAACTGTTCCTGTGTATTCCCAAAAGATAACATTTTCACACAGGAACAACTTCAGCTAACTTAAAGTCACACTAAATGACAACGATAGCCTTTGCTTTCTCCCTGGAGATGGTACATTTATGATCACCAAGTGTCAAGCTGTGAGACTGGACCCTGTGCTTAACACAGTCATAACCACTATGGTAATGAAATTTAGATAAGTGAATTTATCGTCGGAGCTACCACTGGGGAATGCAGAGGTAGAGCAATTTCTAGAGTCTTGCTTTACAAAGGTGAAGAGGTGAAAAAAAAAAGAAAAAAAGAAAAGAAAAAGAAAAAAAAAAAAGTTGAAAAATATTTCTTGGTCTAACTGTTAAACTAGTAAATCTTGGGATATTGCAAAAGTGCAGGACCCTGTAGTGTCAGAATAAATGTTTGTGGGTTTTTACCTTCAAACAGGAGCTCATTTTTGTCAGAGAGTTTTTCCATATTCTCCAAAGACAACTAAAGAAGAACTAAGTATTCCCTAGATGTCTTTTCTGACATCTTTCCCTAAGCTCTAAGAACTCAGACTGCTGAATTGAGCACATGAAGAGGTTATTGTAAAAGTCCAGTGCACAAGAATAAAACTGGGTTATTTATATGAAAGTTAATCTCTAAGTGTCAAGAACTGGTCAATGCAAGCTCACCAGAACAAACTCAGCTGAATTCTTTACAAGTAATGCTGTTCCCTAGCAGATTTATTATCCTCTAATACATCACACCAGCCAGCTGCTGGAAAGAGGAACAGAAAGGGCTGCCCTAGAAACATTTGATTAGCCTTTAATTAACTTCTACTTTGCTGTGGAGCATCCATGTAGCCAGTGAGATGGCATAAAGGGAAAGCACAAAGGAACACAACTGAGAAATAGACCCTGCATGTGTGTCATTTACTTATTTTTCAATCTGTAACTTGGCTTGCAGATTTGTTTGAACCCTATGCTTTTGGGATTAAAATGAAGAAAAATTAAATTTCCTGAGTTTTACCAAGTTTTGTCCTTTTTTTTTTTTTTTTCTGACTAGAAGCATAATAATTTCAAAACAATTGAAATAATTTTGCAAGTAAAGAGTGCTGAACTACTGTGGTTTGGCTACTGCATTGAAATTCATCTCCTGTATTCTTTGTGTCTGTTAGTTCAGCAAGTGTTGACATTTCAGAATCTGCAGGACTTGGTATGCAGATGAGCAAAACTTCACTGTATGAAGCATAATTTTAAAAGAGAATCTTCATTATTTCTGCTGTGAAATATCCTGCCAGTTTGAACATTTTTATTTTTTGTAAGTTTCAAGATTTTTGGAGCAGTGTTTTTCAACACACTCCGCAAGATTTACTGTATGATGAAAAAGACTAGAGAAATATCATTTTTCATTACACTTTAAGCCTCTATCATTCTATCACCTCTATCACCTCTATCACACTCTATCCATTCTCTGCAGCCTGTCTTTGCACTGCAGTTCAAAATACACGGTAAGTTCAAGTGGGTCTGTTGTGTTATCTCTGGTTTTCAAAGATACCCAGATATGTATTACACTCATAAATAGGTGTCATTAATCCTTTGAGACAAAACTGTAAAAACAAGAATATCTTTTATATGAATTTGTGCTTCTTTCTGCCTAGAGTATGTTGAGTCTAAAATGGCTTTTCATAGGATTTGAAGTGTCACAGGTTCTTGCAATCATAAAGATTGAATGAAAAACATAACTTACATTTTTTCTTGATTTTTAATGTAATTGCTCGATTGCTTTTTCAAAAATATGGAAAAATCATCACTGCTAGGAGCACAAATCATAGAAATACAGAATCATAGAATGGCCTGGGTTGAAAGGGACTTTTAATAACCATTTAGTTCCAAGCCCCTTCCATAGACTCCTTTCCCTAGACCAGGTTACTCAGATATTTATCCAGCCTGGCCTTAAACACTTCTAGGGATGGGGCAGCCACAACACCTGTACACAATAAATTATGCATGTAGTATGCCATACTAGGATGTAATGTATTGCACAGTCATATGAAAAAGGCACTGTGTTTAATTTTTACCTCACAATCAGCTTTCTGCCTACTGTAATTTTCTGTAGGACTTATTCTTCCAACATTCAAGTCTTGAGTAACTTCTGTCTGCTCACCGACACAACACAGTGTCTTATTCCTCTTCTTCACATCCATGATGGAGCTTCCTACAACAGTAACAGATGGAAAGACTTGAGATTCATTAATATTATCTCTACTTGAAAATTATGCAGCTTTATTGACTATTTCATAGCCTTGATAGTGTTAGGGATTTTTTTAAATGCCAAAAAGCGACCCCTTATTACACAATTAAGTGAAATTTTAAAGAAGGCTCTGGAACACAAGATTGCTATAAAAAAAAATTTATGAAACCCAGATTTTAATCTAACACTTTAAAATTAACATGCTTTTATGATTTAATGGTCTTATTTAAGTAGAAAGGTTTATTATGGGAGATACACAATTTGTAAGTGAGCCATCTAAGAAAATATCCCTTCAGAATATTTAATATATCTTAACACTTTTTATTTTTATATATCAGTGATTTTTGGTTTTAAGTTCCATTAAGACTGTCAAGACACATGCAGGTAATTTTGAGACAGCCTTACTTATTCACTTATTTTTCTAAATTTATACTATAAAAAGCAAATTTTGAACTTCTTGACTTCCCTGGTTCTCACCTGGTAAATAACTGTTTTTACTAATTCATATGGACTACAGTTGTAGCAAGATAATATTCAGTGACAGGAGTCATAAGTGTCCCTACATATGAAATTATAAATACCATATCTGGAATAAGTAACAAGTGAAGGGTCATCACTAACAGCTTAAAGAGTTCATATGTTACTTTACCATTTTTGTGTAATAAAATTCATATTCGTTCATCTTTCATATATTCATCCACATATATGTGACAGTGCCTTCTTTTCTACCCTCACTGAACCAATTCCAGAATTTCCTCTCTAGTTTCCCCATTTTTAAAAATGTAATTTAAAATATCTCTAGGTTTCACAGACAGTAGGAGAATTATCTAGTATTTGAGAAGCATCTAGGCATAAAATTCTTGGGTAAAATGTTGGTCTTTTTTCTGTACTAAAACAGAGAGGTGCATTGGCACAGTTCTTTGTAGCATCTTAAAGTATCCAAAATACAAGGAGCAAAAGTATTTTTCCAAGAAACCTCCAACCCTCCAACTTCTACAACTCTAGCCTCACTCACTTATGATGTTAATGCAAAAAGTATTAGCATGATCAGTGGATTGAAAACTTCTAAAATTGGCTGGAAACACCATATAATCCCATTCCCAGTTTAATGGAAAAGGAAGAGAAGAGATCGTTCAGACTGAATTCAATGAAGGTCTTTCACAGCTAGAGAGCGGATCCTTGGCAACAGACTGCATTTCTCAAACAGAGAGAAAGAAAATGGATTTTCATTCTCTAAATACTTAGATGATAAAGATATTCAATGTATTTGAAATTAGGTCCTGACAGTATTTTACCCTATGAGTCAGTAGAACTCCACAGAAGTTTTTGTTGCTGCACGGTGAGGTGCCAAAACAATGTATATTGTCTTTCAGTTTAGTATGTGTTCTTTCTCTCAATGTGAAATATTATGAGACAGCAGTGGGCTCATTTTATCTGGGCTATCCTGCAATTGCCTTCTGATTCTCATTTTATTGCCTATGCAGAGAAGATGCCATTTAAAACTTTAATTGCCAGAGAGGGTTGTGAAATATTCACTGAGATTTACTGCTTTCCCTTTGTGATGTACCTTCATGGCAAAGTGACCCTGGTGGTTAGGAAGCATATTGTATAAATGGCAATTTAATGAGGGCTTGGAGACTATGAGGTCCCTAAAGAACACTTCATTTTGAAATTTTCTTGTTATGGAGTATTTTATGAAGAAATCCTGGCAGGAATTTCAATGAAGATAACCTGGGTCTTTAGCCAGAGACATTGTAAAAAATGGAACAAAATCCTTAATTAATACTTTAAACACTGGCAAATTGCATATCCATGAAGTCCAATCTTACTGTTTAACAAAACCGATGAAGAGAGGCACTGACATGAAAAAAATCTCAATTTTTAAGATGTAAACAACCTGCATATTTTTAAAGTTATTGGCAAGACTTCTAATCACAGTATTCATGATTCACAGTAAGAATAATCGTTCAGAACATAACAAGTATGTTGATAGCTTTTCTGTTTTCAAGAATGTCATAATGCATAGTAGATATATTACGTACTTCAATACATAGATTTTTTTAAAAATTTTGAATTCTGTTGCTAATCTACTGAATTTTCTGCAAGACAGCTAAACTGCTTCATTCATTTTATTGCTTATTAACTTTGAAACATAAAAGTGACCATTTATATGTTAATATTGAGTATTTCACGACTGATCATTTTTAGGAAGAACTTGCTTTAGTGTGCTCAGGTCCAATCCTGTATTGATTCCCCTGTTTACTGAGATGTTAAACTCCTATGTTCCTTTAAAACAACTCCTATTGTGAGTTAAGCCCAGGAGGCAGCTAAGCCCCACATAGCCTCTTGTTTCCTCCCTATAGTGGGAAGATGAAGAGAAGCATGAGGGTAAAAGTAAAAAAAAACTTGTGTAATTGGCAAAGCAAAAGCTACACAGAAAAGCAAAGCAAAATAAGGGATTCATTCACTACATCTCATCAGCAAGCAGATGTTTAACCATTTCCAAAGAAAGCATGCTTTCCTCCATATGCAATGGTCACTGGTGAAGACAAAAGCGATAACTCCAAAAACCTCTTACTTCCTCTTTCTTTTACCTGGCTTTTATTGGTGGGCATGGAATCATATAATAAGGAATTTTTTGGTCAGCTGGGGTGAGCAGTCCTAACTGTATCTCCTTGCAGATTCTTGTGAACCCCCATCCTACTTGCTGGCAAACTTTCGTGAACTTACTTACTTATTTACTGGTGTAGAAGAAATCTGCTTCTGAAATGAGGGCCACATGAGGTTCTTCAAAGAAAGGGAATGATGTTATAGTAAGTGACAATAAATGCCACATATGCTGAATATGTTAAAGCTTGTAACAGACTGTCACTCATAATATTTGATCATATTTGAGGTTTCATAGAACCTACCTTGAAAACTCCGAGAGAATGAAATGCTCAAGATAATTTTAAAGGTTAAATGACAAAGCTGTATCCAAAATAGAATATTCTGTATATGAAAACCAAATAGTTTCATAAAGATTTTTAGCCCATGAGGGGCGGGAACAGGGACCAGCTGTCCCTCACAAGCCTCCTGCAGCAGCCTGCCTTCCCCAGCCCTCTCTCACCTCAGTCTCCACCTGCTATGAGGCTGGCTCCCAAGGGATTCTCAGACCCATTACTGGAGCCAACAGCCCTCAGCACTGCTGGTGGTTCCCTCATGAGGCTCCTCCATGCTGCCTAGGCTGTGGACCCTCAGGAACTGGCCAAGTGGGGAAGGGGTAGACCTAGAAGGATTGCTGCCACTGCCGCTGCTGACAGGTTACATGGGAAGTGTGTCTGGGCGCAAAACATGGCGCATGAGGGAGGCAGGAAAAAATAGCCCTGCACACAACCGTGCCTTTGGGAACTGTCTGTTCAAAACAGCTCTGGAGAAAAGGACACAAGTGTCCCAAGAGGCAACAAACTCTATGTGAGCCACCAGTGCACCCTGGCAGCAAGCCCAGGGAAGTGATCCCTCTACTACACAATTGAGAAGACCAGGACTGCGTCCAGGTTTGGTCTCCTTTACCCACAGTGCAACATTGCGAATCTCCACATGTAACCAACAACTTCATTCTTCATTTCTTCCTCGAAGGCATTTTTTGATCATTGAATATCCTATCCCAAGACTGACCTCGGTTACAGGCAGACAAGGCTCTGCAGAGGCAGACCTGACATCGCACTGGGAACGCAGCAGTGACAGTGCAGGTGCAGCCTGTTGTCTGCAGGAGCTCTGAAAAGAGCTTGGCTTCTTCTGGCTGTTTCCAAAATTTGCTGGTGCAGGCATGTGGCACATGAGGGCAGGCAGGGGGTCAGTGTGCCGTGCTGAAGGGTGCTTGCATTAAGTAGGAATGGCGGATTATGGAATATGTTCCCAGCCGGCAATGCTGCCAGTGCTATGCAGTGTAGATATAGCTAATGGGTTTTAGAAAGGGCTAGCCATGAGCAGGGAGGATGCACACTGCTGCAGATTAATTGGACCAACAATTCAGCAATTATTCCCTGAAGCAGATCACAAGAACAGCAATAGATGTAGAATAAAGGATGCAAAACTGATTCATTTATCTATGGCCTAGCTGAGATTGATTAATCCTTCATTTGCGTTATGTCTTCTAAAATATCTTTAGACAGTCTTCTTAAAATGTCTTTAGATATTTTGGAAGAGCATATTTTGATTCAAACTCCAGATTGTATATGAATATTTTTCATCCCTTTTTTCAGTTTGGGTAAAAATAAATTAGAGTCAATGTTAAAAACATCCTCCTGACTTGAATGTCTTCTTTCCCAGTATATCAACAGTTGCTGTCAAAATTATTATCAAATTTTTTAATAACCTCACATTGAATTTCAGTGATATATTTAATCCAGATTGAAATTAAAATTAATTTTGGATTATATACTCTCAATTTAAGAAATAAATCAATTTTATTTGAAGGCTATATTTCACGTCCCTGAGAATCACATGAAGAAGTAAAAAATATGACCTGCATAAACAATTATTGTATTCATTGAGACCAATTAACATATTTAATACTCATGTCAATATTTAGTAACGGCACTAAAGAGAGCATCAATGCCAAGAACTGAAGGGAAAGGTAGAATTGGAGGTTTGCCCTGACCAATGGCAATATCTTTAGAACATTCTCTTAAGAATGTATCATTGGAGCAGTCACAAGTGACTTGCTCAAATTTAATGAAAGGAGCCCTGAATGATTTTTCTTTTATTTTTTTTCAATATGTGGTGCACTTATTTATGTTCATTTAGACATGTTCAGGCCTTTTTGGTTCTGTGGAAATCTCCTCAAGAGAGACAGTCTCTCACTGAAGAGGCTTTTTTAACTGAAAAATTTTTGTTTAATTTCCTGAGCTTTAGAGATCAATGCAGCAGCTCCTGGGTGCATAGGTGTAGTTAAAGAGGAAGGATGTTGAATATCAACATCTCACAATGAGGTGCTGTAATTTTATCAGTCATGCAGTGAGGGTAGATGGCCTTACCATTAACATTAACAGAAGATGAAATTATCAAAATTGTGGCCTTCCAGTACCTGAAGCGAGGCTACAAGAAAGATGGAGAGGGACATTCTACAAGGGTATGGAGTGACAGGACAAGGGGGAATGGCTTCAAACTGAAAGAGAGCAGGTTTATTTTAGTTATTAGGGAGAAATCCTCCACTGTGAGGAGTGAGGCAGAGCATCAATGCCAAGAACTGAAGGGAAAGGTAGAATTGGAGGTTTGCCCTGACCAATGGCAATATCTTTAGAACATTCTCTTAAGAATGTATCATTGGAGCAGTCACAAGTGACTTGCTCAAATTTAATGAAAGGAGCCCTGAATGATTTTTCTTTTATTTTTTTTCAATATGTGGTGCACTTATTTATGTTCATTTAGACATATTCAGGCCTTTTTGGTTCTGTGGAAATCTCCTCAAGAGATGAAATGTTGAATTTCAAAGTAAGAGGTAAATTCATTTGGTAAAATACATTTTTAACATAATTTCTTGAAAGGAGTGAAGGTTTCTTCATATCTGAAAATACAGAACTGAAATTTGAGCTCATTCTTGGGATTTGGATTGAGAAGTAAATACTACTGAAGAATGTGATTTTAATTTCAAAAATCTTAAAGGCTCATCATTAACCACACAAATCAGGTTATACTTTAAGAATCGATTTCTAGTGACTGTTAGTTTGTTGTAGACTTTAAAAGTGTCCTTTGCACTACAACAGACATAGTACACCCAGTTGATTGAGAACTAATATTGTGGCATAACCTTTGAAATAGGAGTATATCAGCAGATGAGAATATCTCTTGTAACACATTGAACTTCAGTATGGTTAGTCTGAGTACTTCAAAACAAAGATCTTGCTTATTAAAAGCCTTTAATGCTAAGGAAGTTTCTTAGTATAGAGCTTTTCAATTATAGAGATAGAACCTTTTGTGGATTGTTTTGCTAAGATTCTTTGTAAGTTCTATTTTAGAATTTAAAATACTCATGCGTTATGCTGCTTGTATGTAAAGACTTTCTTTTTTTCTTTCATTTTTTTTCACCTATGCAGTGGATAAGAGTACAAGTATCATAGATTTTCTGACAGAGATAATATTCAGCCCATTAAGCAGCTTTTCTATTCTAAACTAGAAAAAATAAAGTTTCAGGGCTAAAACGATGCTTTGCAACCTGATTTTGTTCCTTGCTTCAGTTTGTCCTCTAACCTTGGAATGTCTTGATCTCTCTCTGTTCCTGTCAAATGCCATAGGATATCACACAGAAAAACTAATACAAACTGTTACTGTAGCTCCTTCTGAGTTCTTCTATGTGTGTACAACATAATGCTTCACCTCCCTTGGGACTTTAGATAGCAATTTGTCTGTGAAGTCTCTTGTGATTTAGCAACTACTGTATGGATTTCTATTCCACTTCAAAAACTGCATCTGTGTAGAAATATATGGGAGTCATATATATATGTATATATGCACCCAAACATGGATATATTCTGGTAAATAAATCCCCTGAGACTTTAATGACACTTGCTTCAATCCTAGTTTCTTCCTATTTCTCCGGAGAAGGGATTAAAACATAAATATTCTCAGTTTTGTAAGAAGATTGGAATTCTATTTCCTTTTATATAACGTAAAAGCATTTCTAGTATGCCCAGATCTACTTGCAAAAATATAGAGACCACTCTTTTGAAATTCTTGTGATCTGGAAATACACAGTGGAGGTAACCTAAAGAAAGAGAGGAGAAGAAAGAGAAAAAACTGGAATGGCTTTATTTCATTTCATATGTAAAGAATTGGATGGGAAAGTAAGTTAACTAATAAAGAGTTCATGTAGCTGACAGACAAACTGAAATCATTCCCTAGTCTGACTCAGGTATGATCAAAGGTAAATAGTTTTTACCAAGTCTTTCCAAAGTGTAAAATGTGAAGGAAAGCCTAGGGAAACATGGGAACACTGTAGATGGAATTACATGGAAGAACCGTATTGAAGAAAAAACATTAAATCATATGGTGTCTTCTATTTTTTGGAAGTATAAAAATATGAGAAGATTTAATGTGACAGGATGCCCTCCTCTCTCTCATGGCTAGGGCATTTGGAAGAGATTACTCAGGCCAGATTAACAGCCCAGCAAGGGGTCACCTCCAGGGTCCTGAGAGTGTGACCCCCAGCCCCAAGTACACATCTTGGTATGGGAGCAGATGTGGAAAGACATAAAAGAAAATTATAAGGTGACCAAAAGACATGGTTCTTATGTCTATAAAAGCCCACATGAGTTATCAGAGGAAAAAGTCTCCTACACACACCCTGAGAAGCCTTCTACCCACACGCCCTGAAAGCATGTGAGACTTCTTCCTGGAGCCTGGACCCGGATTCCGTGGTTACTTTCCTGGGAATTGAGGCAAAGAATTTCGATGTGTGCTCCATCAGGAATTGGATGGTAAGAAGCATTGGATCCCAAGTTATACTGTTTCTTTGCTAGCTGTAAAGA